>BRDA01056852.1:0-10840 GCA_036984385.1 Crenuchus spilurus
GGTTGAAAAAATGTATAATTTGTGTAGAGCCATCGGTCAATAGCTAGTATCAGCAAGGCAAGAAAACATGACTATATTTATGTCAGTGGCCATGCGATAGCAGCATTAAACAATTTAATTCTTTGTCTTCTTTGTAAATAACTTACATTTTGAAAATCGGATCATTATTAACGATTTTACAGCCATTAGAAGTCATGCAAGCAGTAAGGCATAGAGAAAATGTCAGCTACGACAGATGTGAGAGCCGATCGTAGCCTAACATGTCATCAACCATTTTAATACTTTGATTAATGTTAAAGAGCTTTTTATCCTCTTTGTAAACAGCTTTAAATTTTGAAAATCAGACAATTACAAGCAAAGTTAGAGCTTTGAGAAGGCAGCAGTGCTGGTCATTGTTTACAAGCTTCACTTCCACACAACATGGCGGCTCCATGACGTCACGCCGGCCTCAATGCTAGCGAATAGGCAGCGTTCTATCCAGTAATATAGATCATTGCTTGCAACACTATTTCTACCTGACTTCTTCACCCCTTTTTTACACATAACACCCTACAACGCCCTCCGGTGGGGGACAGGTAGCACTACGCACAATAAACTCAAAGGAAACACTAGAAAATTAAATAAAATAAAATGTGGCAGTTACAACTAGTAAGTTCTTCACACTCAGTTGTTCAATGCAATTTAACTCCTTGTGCACACCACAGTCATAGCCATGAGTAACACAGATAGTAGAGACCTGGCAACCCTGCTGTTGATTAACGCAGATCTCCTCCCCACCGTCTATGTAAGTCCAGCCTTTAGTAAGTAATCCTGCAAAGTGCAAAAATTCTCATCCTTCACCAAAAACAAAAAATAAAATTTATTTCTAGGTTTTTGCCAATTTTGATCCCCTTCCCAATGTAGTGGTAGCCAATTAGCCCATCCCCTCCGTTAGGCCTCTTCCCATCACTTTGCTATGTCCCTATGCAGGCAAGCACAAGCCTCCTCCGTTGCGTGTGATACAGCCACTGCTTCTTTTTCGAACCACCGCTGATACACTGTCACTGGAGAGCCTAACACGCTTGGAGGAAGGCACACAGGGTCCCCAGCTCTGATTGGACCAATCAGTAGACGCCTGAGCCAGCGGACATTGCAACGTGAAAGTGAGAGCGCCATCTACCCGCCCAAAGAGAGCACTGTCAATTTTTGCTCTCTTGGGCCCCGGTTGTTGATGGCAAACAGCATGACCGGGATTCAAACTCGCGATCCTCGGGTCATAGTGGTAGCGTCTTTTCCCGCTGAGCCACTTGGGGCCAAATAACTCTGATTTAATGCAATTCATAAAACTTTATCCAGAAATGGCGTGTTTATATGCATGCGTGGTACAAATCAGGCAGGGTGAACAGATCTAGTAGTGACACCCTCTTTTTGTGGGGTTTGTTTTCAGCTGAAGTGATGTCATAATGTCCTGTCACCCCCGTCAAAAAAGGGTCAAAAATAAATTTATCTTAACCGCAATTTGTGCATGGTAAACTTGTGAAGTGAAAAATAAAAATGAGAAGCGAAAATGTAAATATTACATTTACAACCAGTATTTTTTGTTTATGATTAATGTTTTTAATTTACGATTTTAGTTTCATTTACAGATTTACATTTACGATACTTAAAACTTACGTTTACAATACCTGCTTTATGTTTACGCTTAAGCTGAGCCTGTTTTGACGCCATAGAAATACTTCTTTAACTGTAGCTGTTAAAAGTCTTCAGACAAGTGCCTCGGGGGAAAGATTACAGCCGGAGACTATATTTACCTCCGCCTCACAGCACACAGATGTAGGAGGTGATGGTACAAGTGACAAATGTTATGGACAAAGCCATCAGAGATGTTTCCATTTGGCATTTTGGCCAAACTCAGATTCAGTTTCAAGTGGAAACTCAGCTGAGCTGTCACTGTAACTAACACACTGAACATTTGACTGATTATGTTAATACTCAGGACATATACTGTTCATTCTTATGTACATAATAATAGAATGGAATAACTGAGTAATAGAGTATTAAAATGTCTGCATTGTTAACCTGTTTAACTCTTAGGAACCACTGGTGGTTCCACATTTCCATTCCTCACATCTAACCCAAACTGCACAAGAACTCAGTGTACATTGTTCTGCAAATATCTCTGGATAATAATCCTTAAAAACGTGTTCAGATAAAAAAGGTAATGCACAGTCACTGGTTCAGTATCTTTTCTGGGACTTATTGTGTTGTAATGTATGTATGTCTTGCCTCCACTTTCAGAGGTTCTGTGTCAGAATAAGAAAGTCTAACATTCATGAGAGTGTGAGTGATGGTTTAACATGACTCTTAATTGAGTCGTCCCTCCTGACAGACAGTCACTGTACTAAAGCTGTAATGTAAAAGAATGTCTCACCACTACATTAAAATTGTATGTAAATATATCTACAGCTGCTGCTATAGCAGTTCATCAGAGCCAGGTAGAAGCAAAAGCCTCAGCACGTTAGAAATAAGGATATAAAAGACAAATACACAGATAAGATAAAGGCTTTTATTAAAATAAAAAAAAATTTTTATTAGAGCACATGAGCTGAAAATGTCAAAAATTAAAAGTATAAAGAATTACATGCTATAAAGTAAGAAAATTTTTATATATTTCTTTCAAAGGTGCAATTCATCATTATCATCAAAATGATGTACATTAATATGTTAATACTAACATTTTTAGGAGTTATTTTTAAATGGAGACACCTGAAGTACATAAAATGTAGCATTATTATTATTATTACTACTACTTACAACATTTCAGGTCCTTGAAGTGATGTGAGCTTCATTTCCTATACAGAGGGGCAGAAGAAAAAAATATAACAAGTATGAAAATATGAATTAAAACGTTTGTCAGGCAAGAAAAGAACACCTTAAAAGACTTGAACTCTGTCTATCAGCTCAAAAGTCTGCAGTGAGATGGAAACTAACTATGTCATATGTCAGCAGGCAATATTTTAGACTCTGGGAGAATATAGAGCCTTTGATTTGGTTTATTAATAAAAATGCTTGACTTGCGAGTGTCCTGCAACAGTATACCAGAGGCATGTGAAAGCTCCCCCATGTTTAATCCATGCCCTGGCTTCTAGAAGTCATAGGAGCTGAGACTGTCCTTAGTTGCTATTTGAATTCCAGATATGACTGGAGACAAGCCCAGTATTCAGCATCAAGCACCTCCTTAAAATCTTTTAGTTTGTATTTGTATTTGTATTAGAGTATCTACCACATAATAAACCAAAACATACTTTCTACTCTACATGATCTATGGCCTAACAGCAGCTCAGTGTTGTGATGCTAAAATTAGCTCTTAGACCAGTTCAAGGCCAAGAATGCAGCCACTTTATAAACCCATGGACTTGATGCAAGAAAAATGTTAGAAAGCACAATGTAACATCAGTTTCCTTATCAATTAAAATAACTTTGCTCTGAAAGGTCAAAGGTGCCATTGTTTACCTGAGAACTTTTCACTTCTTAATACATTTAGCCTAGTTTACAGAGGACACACTGTATGTCAAAACTCTCCTCACTATTAGCAGATAAAATACTGAAAATGGACATGTCTGACTGACATAGAGGTTATTAATAAAAATGCTTAGCCTGGCCACTGCTTTGCAACTGAATACCAGCGGCATTTCACAGCTCCCCCACTGCCAAAGAGCTGGTCAGATTAGTCCAGGCATGTCCGGAAAACAGGTGGCACAGTTACTGACATTCATAATAAGCCAAAGCTTTTGGATACTCAGTTGTCTGTGAATAAATAAATATATTATAATGACATTAAATTACAACATACATTTAATGCCTGAAATGCTGTCGTTAATGCTACACAATTCTGCAAAAATTCAGCCACTGTCAATCAAAGCCATGATGTGTTGGAGAGACCATGTAGAAACAGTTTATACTGTTCATGATGAACACATCAGACACATTATCGTGTATTCTATAAAATGGAGCAAGCTGTGCTTCTATGCTGTGTATTACAGGTATCATAAACAAACTAACAAATGACCATCACACTGATATCACTCTGAAGTCAAAAGCTGGCAAAGGGACCTCACAAGAAAAACTCTCACAATGTCTGCTTTATGTGTCCTCTTTTTTAATTCCACACTCTCAAAACTACCCAACATATTAAGCTGAATTTATGAGGGGAGATCCTGTAATTTCATTGACAAACTATCCTGTAGGGATAAGGCATTTCTTAACTTGGAAATATCAGAGATGTAGAAAAGCTGTTCTGGTAGTTTTAGCTATGTGTTGGTCAATTATGACACCAAGATTTTTTGCTACTGACTCAGGTGTAACAGTGAAGTTATCCAAATTTAAGCTTAAGCCTGATGATTTATTCTTTGTGGTCTTTGAGCCTCTGTTTTGTCACTATTTAAAAAGAGGAAGTTGTACAACATCAGCATTTCGCATCTTTTACACAGTCCTCCATTTTCTTTAATCTAATTCTGTCATCAGGTTTAGCTGATATATAAAGCTATTATTATTATTATTATTACACTGTTATTAAATTATGAAAATGACAATTCATCCATAAAATATCATATTCAGTAAATATTTTGTCACAACAGCAGCAGTTCACATTTCAGTTGAATGCTGCATTAAACTCAGTTTTGTGTCAATGTAACTCACCAGTGCTGAATAAAGACCTTTACCACTGTGAATGCTTGCATAAAATTACAAGTATCTCGAAAATGATGCAGGGGGTGTTACTGCAAATGTATGCGATAGTTGATGCTGATGCTGTACATTTATGGTCTGACGACTGCGTCAGAGCATCAACACTGCAACCAGATTATGCCAAAAGCATTTTCACACTGGATGTAAATCTTACAGTTTGGTGCATGCCAAGAAATTTTTGCAATGTTCATTTAATCCCTGTCTCCCACAGCTAGTATGCTGCAGTTTAGAGATTCATTTCTGTACATAAAAATTTGCATGCATTTTTACATTATATATATATATATATATTTTTTTATTTTCTATTAAATATATACCTCCACATTATGCAGGATATTTACAGTTACAAAATATTAATTAATATATTTACAGATATTTTATATACACACTGCTCAAAAAAATAAAGGGAACACTTAAACAACACAATGTAACTCCAAGTCAGCCACACTTCTGTGAAACCAACCTGTCCAGTTAGGAAACAACACTGACTGTGAATCAGTTTTACCTGCTGTTGTGCAAATGGAACAGACAACAGGTAGAAATGAGAGACAATTAGCAAGACAACCCCTATTCAGGAGTGGTTCTGCATGTGGTGACCACAGACCTTTTCTCTGTACTCATCCTTTCTGGCTGATGTTTTGGTCACTTTTGCATTCTGTCAGTTCTCTCACCATAGAGGTAGCATGAGGCGATGTTTACAACCCACAGAGGTTGCTCAGGTAGTGCAGCTCATCCAGGATGGCACATCAATGTGAGCTGTGGCAAGACGGTTTGCTGTGTCTGTCAGCACAGTGTCCAGAGCATGGAGCAGATACCAGGAGACGGGCCAGTACACCAGGAGACATGGAGGGGGCCGTAGGAGGGCAACAACCCAGCAGCAGGACCGCAACCTCCTCCTTTGTGCAAGGAGGAACAGGAGGAGCAGAGCCAGAGCCCTGCAAAATGACCTCCAGCAGGCCACTAACTACCTCAGGAAAAAACAAGATGGTCAGTTTGAAAACATGGAGTGGAGCACAGTCTCCAGACTTAAACCCCATCCAGCTGATTTGGGATGAAGTGAAAAGCAAAGCAAACCTACAAGTGCCAACATTTATGTGAACGTCTGTAACAGATTTGTGAAGAACTGTCTGAAGAATGTTTGATGCCTGTTATAGAAAGAATGTCAAGAGTGTGTTCACACAACTCCAGGCACGTTTAAGGGAGGTGATGAGTATCCAAGTGTCACGTCAGACCATTCGAAACATCTTACATCAGCATGGTCTGAGTGCTAGATGACCTGCAGGGGTATCTGACCACACCACCAGGCACAGACGTCATTATCTTGTATAGGCCAGGGATCATTTACACTGGATGAGGGACCAGTGGTCCTCAGTGCTGTTCACAGCTGAAAGTTATTTCTGATGAGCAGAAATTATGGCCGCCAACAATGTTGGAGACGTTAAGGAGAGGGCTATGCATCAGCCTTTGGTGGTGGTGGTGTTTGGCCAGGTGTGTCTGGTCAATACAGAACTGCCCTATACTTTGTGAATGGTACAGTGACAAGCCCATACTACTTGAATAACATCATTAATCCAGTCATTGTGCCTCTGCATGAACAACACAGGACTAAATTCATCTTCATGGAGGACAATGCTACAAGCTTATCAAGGTGGCTTCATTAGGGAATGGCTGCAAGAGAGAGACTGGGGTACCTTGAATGGAGTGACCTTCACGTTCTCCAGACCTAAACCAAATAGAAAACCCATGGGATCAGCTGAGTCTCCGCGTAGAGGCTCGTAACTCTGTACTCCAGAACCTCAATGACCTGAGGGCTGCCCTTCAAGAACAGTGGGATGCCACCTCAGCAGACAATAAGTTGACTTGTGAATGGCATGAGACATCATTGTGAAGCGGTAATTGATGCTGAAGGGCACATGACAAGTTATTGAGACATTGACATGTTTTGTTGGGGTTTACCCACCACTGTTGTTGGCTTCTGTTCCAATAATTTATTTGAGATGAGGAATTCACCATTGCATGCTTCTACTTAAATGCCCTACTTTCATGATATAAAATCACTGTAGCATGAACATTTTACCTTTCCATAAATTTCACCCGAAAACCAACTATTCCTAACTTTTGTGAGTAATATATTAAATATTTCATATTTTGTCCGGTCAGCTTTATTTCATTTAATATACACCCATTCTTGCATTTCAGGCCTGCAACACATCCCTATATTAGGAAGATAATGATGTGATTTCAAACTAGGGCTGCCATGATTAATCGAGTAGTCACGATTATGTCGACTATTATAATAGTCGACAACTAATTTAATAGTCGATGCGTCGTTTTTTGTTTTTTGTTTACTTTCTTTTTCTCTCCAAACTGCTGCGTTTTTCTCATCTTCCTCTGCCTTTCTGTCCTTGACGCAGATGCGCAGTAGTGGTAACCGAGGTAGCCTGAGGATGACGTCACACAGACAGGCTCTGCTATCATGGCTACCCTGCAACAGAGCTCAAAAGAGTGGGATAATTTTAAGTAAATGAAAGAGAAACGTGTGCAATGCAATATCTGCAAGTCAGAACTTGCCTTCCACGGCAGCACAACTGTGATGCATGAGCACCTGAAAAGGAAGCCTGTTGTGGCTGATTGTGACAATGAAGAAGAGGGACCGTCATCTCGGTCAGCTAAATTGCTAGTTAGCTGCTAAAATTAGTGTAAACAGAGAGTTAACTTTCTGCTTACTCATATTGATAGCTGTAAAAGTTAACATTAGCGATGATGATCTGATTCATTAGCCTTAGCACACATTCATGTGTTTTCTGTAACGTTATAACAGTCATGTGTTTGAATAGGAATGGTAATGCTAACGTTACGTTTCAGTGCGACGTTTACACTTTATGCTAAACAGTTAAATAATTGTTTGTTGCAACAAGCTGCATATTTCATTAAAGGTTTATCTTAATTGTTTTTATTTTTAGTTAGCATATAGCTGAAATCTAATGACGGTTATATAATAGCAGCTGCATTCTAGTGCGACAAGCTGTATGTTTTATATTCAATCAACGTATGATCTGATTAGTCAACTAATCTTAAAAAATAATAGGTGATTAGTTGACTATAAAAATAATTGTTTGTGGCAGCCCTATTTCAAACTGGAGATGTCAACAGGTGATTGTAATCATGATTTGGTAAAAAAAAAAAAAAAGCCTTTAAGAAGCAAAAATGAGGCAGATCATCTACAGTTTTTCAACAAATGCTGAGAAAATTAATTTGAAATCCATCATTTTGCAGTGAGAAAGATTATTTATAAACAGAAAAAATCATCCCTATCATCATCAACCATCCCTAGTTCAGACTGCAATACTCAGAGACATTGCAGAAAACCAAATAACTTCATCTCACACTTCATGTTCATGACGGTACATTTAGAAAAAGACAACAAGTATGGCTCATTTGGAAGGATTGCCATGAGTCTTCTTTCTAAAAAGAACACGGCAGCACACTCCAGTTTGCAAAATTGCGTCTGAACAAACCGCAACACTTCTGGACAGACAATATTTTGCCATAATGCACAGCACAATATCTTGTTAAAACCAAACACTGCATATCAACATCAATACCTCATACCAGCTGTCAAGCACAGTGGTGGAGGGGTGATTAGGACTTGTTTTGCAGCCACAGGACCTGGGCACCTTGTAGTCTTTGAGATGACCATGAACTCCTGTAAAACAAAGTATTCCAGAGTCAAATGAGGCCATCTATCCAACAGCTAAAGCTTGGTCAAAATTGCATCATTTAACAGGAGAATGATCCCAGGCATACCAGCAAATCTACAACAGAATGACTGAAAAAGAAAAGATTCAAGTTGCTGCAAAAGTCCAGACCTCAACACAGCTGAAATACTGTGATGGGACCTTAAGAGAGCTGTGCATAAACAAATGCCCACAAACCTCAATAAACTAACACTAAAAAATGGACCAAAGTTCTTCCAGAATTTTGAGAGAGACTGATAAAATCATTGCTGCTACAGTTCTACAACTTATTGATTGATGGGGAAGGATTCTGCATTTTGGTTTAATTTTTGTTAAACAAATAATCATACTGTGAATTCTGTAGTGTGTTGCTGTTCATCTGATGGTGCACTTACCCAATTTTAAGACCTGGTAAGGACCAGATGATTTTTATGATGTCACGATATCTGATTAAAATCAACTGACCTGTACTTAGGATATGACTGCATTTGTGAAACTCACTAAATAGTATGACGTAGAGTCTTATTTACTGCAATTAAAAAAAAAAGTTTTTTGATGAAAATAGACTGCTAAGCACTAGAATGGCTACGATATTTGAATTTATTCCTATTAAGACAAGACTACTTATTATATTGACTTTCATGATAATATATTCTATCTAATTACTCACATGGAATGGCTAATATTTTTTTCTTCTGCAAAGTCATACTCCTTTTAATTTACGAATTAAATCTGTCAGAAATGTGTAGCATTTCGTTTTATCATCTGCTGTAAAAAATTAGTAGTACAAAAATATTTATATGTCTTATATGAGTTGGAGCTTTCAAGGTTATCAGGCAACTGGACCTGTAACACTGAAATGGGATTATATGGCTTGTGTATTTCAGTGTGAGCTGAACCCATTTTTGCCTTCTTATGCTTAAATATGATCGTATGCATATTATTACATGTTTCTGTTGAAATAAAAATGGTATTAAAGGATGTTCTACTTCATATGACCTGGATGATTCATATATTTAGAACATGCTAAGGGTGCAATGACTATGAAATAGAACACCAGACCACATTTGATCTGTATCTTCAGCAGCACAAGCAGTACATTAATTTAAAAAATGCACATTAAATAAAGACTTTGTTGTCAGAATGGTGTAAATACATGATCAAATGTTAATGCCAAATCTGAAGATGATCTTCAAAAACATCTGTAATAACAGCAGAACATGACAACATGTCCTTAATATTGTTACTCAGAACAGAAATACATTACATCAAGCACCACTGCATGACCATTTGGAGACAGAGACCATCTGCTGAGTGAACAGTAATGAGGATATATAAGAGGATCTTTCAAGCACTGAGGCAACACCAAGCAACCTGCAAAGGTGAGTAATATTAAATCTGTCGGTGATGCTGGATGTTGTTTTTTTTTTAGTTCATCCATATAAAATTTTAGTGAATCAAAATAAAAAGACTCACATTTGTTTTTGTCTCTTTTATTAGTGTCCACATAAGACAGCTAAGCCAGCTCAACAACATCTTTCTCTGACTGGAATAAAAAGGTATCTTCTACATATAAAGTCATATTTCATATGTAGTATCTGCATGCAAGTGTGTTCATTTCATATTCAAATGTAGAGTAGAAAAAATCATGTATTAAAAGTCAGTGCACTGTCAGACAAGTCTTAATAATGTAACATGAAAAAGGTCATACATTGTATACAAATTACCTAAAATGAAGAATGGATGAGAGGAGGCATTTGGTACTCTACTGTAAGGAATGACTATGCCCCCTTTGGGTGAAAATAAATGGTGCAATAGTAAGGTATCAAATGTTAAAAAAAGAGTAGCAGAAAGTCTAAAAGTTGACACACTGCCCTGTGTATGTTCAAAAATAAAAAAAACATTGGCTGTGTACGTGTGTGTGTGTGTGTAGGACCAATGTATATGACAAGGGTAAGGATGGATTTATACAACATACTACTTATAGGGGGCTGGATAGCTTGATAATCCCCTCTTAATCATGTTAGCGTTAGCAAGGTGACTAATTAATTTACAGCAATGTTACTCTGGAGAGACAATCAAAACAAAATGCCTTAATGACAGAAACAGTGAATATCAGAAAAAAATAATGTGGTAATACAGTAAGCTAGTTATATGTGTCAGGACATGATACCTCCATCACTGTGATGCCCGGTGAATGAACACTTATGAACAACTATTTCATTATTTCTTTCTACATAATGATGATCACTGATCATATACACGTTACACTTATATAGCACCTTTCGCTTTACAATCGACACACTTCATATACACACTCCGGCGATCAGCAATGACACAACTGTTTGCCAGACTGGATAGGATTTTGGCTCCTAATA
>BRDA01056854.1:0-19194 GCA_036984385.1 Crenuchus spilurus
AAATATTGACATTTGCCATCTCCACATCATTGCATTCAGTTTTTATTCACAATTTGTATAGCGTCCCAACTTTTTTGGAATCCGGTTTGTACCATAATCATAATTTATTTTGTAAGACCATTATTTAACCATGCATTAAAATAAAACAGCTTGTTTTAATTACTGTGCCTTTAAGACATATGCAAATTAACTCTGTCCTGATTGGCCCTGTGTTGTGTCTCATTCAAAAACAATCTAGGCTGAGATTATGTAAATTAGTATTTTGTGACATCACAAAAACAAAAGATTCAAAATGCACTGTTTTTAATGCTACATTTCTGCACTGATGAGTGAATAGTATGTTTTAAAACTGTGTTTACATAATGCAAAATCTCAGGAAGATATACTGTATGTTTTCATGATGTGTGCCCTTTAGTGCAAGTATCATTAAAAACTATAAAAGTTTGATAATTTTTTGTTGTTACATAGTTTTTGAGCTGTCCAATGTTTTCTGTGTAGTAATATACCTGAGTGACATGTTAAAAACAATAAAATGCCAACACAATTGTGTATATCTTTTGAAAACTTACTATATTAAGATTTTCATTCCTTTGATATATTCTATTTTTGTAGAACACAGACTAAGGGTACTGTAGCCGAGTTTTATTTTTGTCTTGAGGGTGTTTCAATATGAAGATGTGCAAAGAATGGTTGCATAACATTGAAAGTGTGCGTTTGTGTGTGTGTGTGTGTGTGTGTATGTGTTCTGTGTTTGTAAGAAAGTTATGCAAGACCAAAACATACCAGTACCTGTGAGAAGGCAGTTTCAGCTTGTCTGTATTTGTCTCTGAGAGGCCTGGGAAGTCCTGAGTTGAGTGTTGCTACCTGTGCTTTAGATGAGCTGATGGTGTCTTATTGCTTTGTATGATGTCTAGACAGTGTCATTACTTAGCTTAGAATATAAAGGCCTAGTTTTCTGAACACAAATCCAACCTAGTACTCTAAATCACTCTCAGTCCTCTCGGTTGATAATGCTCCTTGGTCCAGGAGCAGGTTTAATCTAGGTCAGAGAAAGCCTGATCTAAGCAGCACTGAAGACTGATAGTTTGTACTAAAATCTTAGAACATACCGACAAGACCTGACTGGTGAACTGTGGCTTGTGTAACTACAAGGTGCTTTTAGGTAATATTTCTCACTCGTTGTCTCTTTCTCTACTCAAATCCAATATGTTTTAAGAAGAGGAACTTTGACCCAACAATTAAATATGGTCTGCTATGGATATGGTAATTAGATATGGTACAATGCCAGATAAACTGATTTGTCTCGTGATGACATTTCATGTCTTTGTAACCTTTTAAATATATATTTTATACTTTTATTCAAATCATATTTCTCTGTTTTAAGACCAAAGCCTTCTTATGTCACAACCTAGCACTAATGCTCAAAAGTTTTGGGTCGTCTGAACATTTTCAAAGACAATACTGACTTTTTCTTATGAAGATATTTTTTTTTCATGGATGTTTTGAGACCATGATACAATCAACAAATGCTGTTGCTCTAGATATTCAATCCTTTATGGTACAACAGTGAGGTATGACAGATTTTTAGCACAGCTTTGGTGTCCCCCAAAAGTTCACAATGAGTTTATAGGTTTTAAAACAGCTGTTTACTCTCCACTACAAGTTTGCACATATTTTGGGAAGGGCATCAATGAACATAGGAATACTATTGATATATGATTTAAGCTAGCATTAGTGCTACAGCATTTATTTCACCAAAAAAGTTTGTGTTGTAATAGAAAAAATCTGACAGACTCTATATTTTTGAGTGGTAGTGTATCTTTATTGTTATTGATATATCACATTTGGAGCAACACTGTTGGCCTATTACAAGATGTACAGAAATGCAGAATAAAATTACAAATACAATTACAAAATAGGACAATCCACTATACAGTATATAATAAGAAAATATATACATTAGAATGAAACATGTTATATGAAAAAGAATCAGTGATGTAGACATGAAATTGCCACCACAGGTTAGTTACTTTACTAGTACAAGGTGCCTAGTTATTGCACAAGGAAACCAGTTATTGCACATGAATGGCAGATACCGTCATGTGCCTTATCATGTATGAATACACTGGAACAATAATGCAACTAACCTGCAAGAAGCTAGTCTTTAGAGTCAATAGATATGATGGATAAAGGAAAATGTACATTTAACCCTAATATACAGTTCATTTGAGAGCCTGTAAGGCTGGCTAAGTTAATCTACATAATAAATCATCTTCTTTCTAGTCCATTTGTTCATTTCTGTGATTGGTGTGGAACTGAAAGCTTTTGCTTCAAATAAACCATGTGTCATCTTATACATTAAGAAAAAACATTGAAGCATCAATTTGTCGTGCTGACATCTGAATACATCCCAAACAAGCGGAACTGAACTTTTTGTCGTTCCGAAGAGCGCCCTCTTGTGGCACACATCTGGGTTGTAAGATTAACTTATAAAAAATCCCTTCAGTGCTATTCAGCTTGAAATAAATTAAAAAATCTGAAAGTGCCTACATTTTTTATTGAGCAATAAACTGTAAGCACATTACAAATCATAAAGCACATTCTGTGTTTATTTCATTTAGTTGCACGATTTGGTTTTACCATTTCACTTGGCCCATTTTAAAAAGCAAATAAACCTTAATTATTTGCTAGCCTCTGCCCTCTCAGTAAATGTGAATAATCCATGTTAGCGTGTGTGGATAAAGACAGTGAACAAAGGACAGGGAGGGTGGAGGAGGCTGTGGTGAAAAGAAAAACAAATGCTAACTACACATTAAACAGTGCTAACAATAACAGCTGCACTGTTCTTTTGAAATATTCAGTTCAATAATCAATAAATGCTAAACCATCAGTCTAACAAGCACAACTGCATAATGCTGAACACTTGGGTAGCTAACTTGGGTAGAACAATGCAGTTTGTTGTAATGCTAGCATTAGCTTAGCTTGAAGCTAACATTTCAAAATGCCCAGAAAATGTTACAATCTGCCTTTCTGTCAGTACAGCACAAGTCTTTTGACTTCAGTCACACAGTTTTGAGCATTTATAATTTAGTGGAGTATAACTTCGATTCAGTAGGATATGAATGAGTTTTGTCTGTTGTAAATCTGCAAGGTGCACCAAATGTTAGTAACAAACTAGCGTTAAACTCTAGACTGTGATTTGGAGATGTTGATAGTTGAACCTTTTCAGCCTGTTTATACACAATAAAGAGAATATCCTCACTATTTGGTCATTAATTTGAGGTGTGGCTACAGATTTAGCTCAATTTAATCTTGTTGAGTAGTTCAAAATCTCAATACATTTCTTTTTTGGACTTGTAATACCAGAACATAAAAAGTTACATATTGGGTTTAAGAACACGAACAGTTAAGATGTGAAACAAGTATGTAACATGAAAAATGAATGTACTCTTTACTGAGCGTTGATGAACTTATAAAAGTGGAAGCAAAACTGCAGAACCGTTAGTAACCACGCCCCCTCACCTACACTACGCGTTCTGCTTATTATGCAGATTTAAAGGGCGTGGTCTTGCACGAGCCCCACCCACTTTGTTAGTCCGTGACCGTCGAGCCCGCGCCCGCGTGCCCGTGCCCAACACAGCTCAAGAGCGCCGTGGCCTCCACTTCGCTTCCCCTGATCACTGCTCGGCCAGGCGGGGGGAGATTTGCACCGAGCCAGAAAACGAGGTGGGGAAGATAGAGACGAGAAGAGCAGAGAAAAAGAAGAGGAAAGCTGCCTCAGTGAAAGAGAAAGTTTGAAAGCTTCAGCCCTGGTAAGAAGAATTAGATTCCTGTTTGCTTGGTGCATGTACCCGCCTTGATGTGCAGTTTCCTCGTTTTTGTTTTCTTGCCCATGTCTGGGTAAGTCTGGAGGCACCACGTGGCCTAAGCCAGCGCGTTTGGCCTGGGTTCTGTCAGACGCAGCGTTTTTATGCCCCGCTGATGTGTGCAGCCACTCCCCACAATCCCCCCCCCCCAAAAAAAAATCTTCCCCAACTAAACTGCCTGATTTCGTTTGCTTATCACTCAGTTGAGCGGAACACTCACGTTTTCCTGTTAATTACTGCCAGCTGTTTGCAGCTGCCCTCGTTTCTCTGTGCACCGCCCTCCAGCTTTGTTTAGTGTGAAATCCAGGCTCAAACGTCCCCGCATTGTGTCGCTGGGTCTGGATGTTGTCTGGAGTTTTCTTTGTCTGGATTGGAGGAGCCCACGGCAGGCACGGCGTGGCCCAAATCTAATTTGGTCACAAAGAAAAGCGACACAAACCACTTGCAGGTGTTCCAGTCTCACGCAGGCCTGGTCCCTGCAGTCAGATAAATCCTCTCCTTCTGCTCTTTCTGGCCCCCTTTTTGTGTGCCCCTGGTGTTCTGGACTGTGTTCAAGGTAAAACTAACAGAACTGCTGCCTATTATTGTAAGCTTTCAGTTCACGTTTGGGGCTTCATGCAGGCCTGTGAGGTGCATAAGGTTCTAGTGGTTTTAATGGATGGCTGACCTAGCTAGTTACATTTCATCAAAAGCAGAGCAGGAACACACTGTGGAGGAAGACTGATGAGTGTCAGTGTTGGTGGGCTGAGCCTAAAAGCTGAACCGTGCTGAATGTTGAACAGGAACATTGGTCAGCTGATACTTTTCATGTTTTAGAACATCGAGAAAATGTCAGTTGGCTGTAAATGAATAGAAAAGATGTTGGAGATAAAGGGCGCCGCTGCATTTTGTTCTAACCCCTGTGTGCCTGGCTGAGGGGAGAGGGAAAGGGAGGGAGCGTGGGTGAGACAGAAAGGAGAAAGATGGCCGGGGAGGGGGTGAGAAGGGCAGACGGCAACCTGCAGGAATTGCGCTTACAAAGATAGGGTGGTTCCTCAAATTTCAGCCTCAAATCCTGAGAGAGTCTGAGGAAATTTGTTTTTCGACTTGAGTCCGTGCAGAGCATGAGCTCATGTCGTGTGCGCGAGAGTCTCGGGTGGGTTAATGGGCCTGGATTGAGATGCACAAACATTGAGGATCAGCTGTAACTTAGCTTTGTATTTATTTAACAGGGATGGTACCCACTAATCATTATTTATATATATATATATATACACACACAATAGTTTTGTACAGTGTTATAATACTGCCAGTAATACGCTTATTTTTGTCTTAGGCATGCTCTCTGTTGCTAAACTTGGAGCTGATACGGGGGTGGTGGTTGTTCTGTTTTGACACTTCCTGATTGACTTGAACTCTCAAAATTAGGAACACTGTTTTAAACTCTCATGTCCATTCTTTCTAAGAGCTTAAAGTTTATGAATACATAATAGTGACAGATGTGAGATTATAAGCCATTTTAATTAGCCATATGCTACAAGACCAAGCCCCTGTGATGGTGACTGAGGGAAATAACTTCTGTGACTGCTGCTGTTGGTATATGCATGAATGTGGAACAGTTCTAGTTCTTTGCTTTGTAGTGTGTAAAATGTGAACCACAGCCTCATGATGCCGTCTAGGCTACATGTTCTTGATTAACTGCAGGCCATGTAGTGGTGCTCCAATGTATTTGAAACACTGTCTTATGATGTGAGTCATCGGTGAAGTTGAGATTTTTAGGAAGTGATAATGATCTCATGTGTTTTTTTTTTTTTTTAATTTCTTCATTTTTTTTTTCTGCAGATAGAGGAATGGAAGCCGAACAGAATCAGGAAGTGCCAGAGGCTGTTGCTGAGTCACAGGCCGTAGAGCAGGAATCGCCCACTGCTGACCAGCCCAAGCCTGAGGAGGTGGACGAGACGCCCTCAAATCCCGCTGGGTCACCAGAGAATCCCCCGGACGTGGAGGTGCCACAGGTGAAAGTGTCTGACCCAGAAATGGAGACCCCGGAGAAAGCCCCAGAAGTGGAGCCGGCTGAAACCGAAGCATCTCCTGAGACCATTGTAGAGCCTGTGAATGTGACGGAGAACGTGGAAGCAGTGCAAGCAGCAGTTGAGGAAGTCCAAGAGAAGGCTTCGGAGGTGGAAAAGCCTGCTGAAAAACCAGCCGAGATTGAGAAGAAGCCAGAAAATGAAGCAGTGGAGCAGGAGAAAGTAGAAGCCACTGAGAAGCCTGCTGCTCTGGAGCAAAAGGTGGAAACGGTGGCTGCTGAGGTGCCAGAGCCTGCTGCTGCAAAGGAGGCAGAGTCGGTGGAGAAGGAAAGTTCCCCAACAGTAGAAGCAGAGCTTAAGCCAGCTGAGGGTCAGGAGGTCGAAGCTGAGCTCCCAAAAGAGGCGGCACAACAACCAAAAGAGGCAGAGATTCCACAGTTCTTTGGGTGGTTCTTGCTTTCCGAGGTTGAGGAAAGGATAAGATGTTCCACTATGGACTTCCTCAAGACCCTGGACACTCTGGAGGCCTTCAAGAAACATCTCAGTGAATGTGAGTGCAGTGGCTTGATGTGTCTGCTTGTTGCAATTAATTATCAAAGTACTTGTGGGTCTTTCTGGCTTTTGTTAATGTAAGAGGAACCACTAGGAGAGATGAAGTATCTGAATACTGTCTTCTAAACCTCCTCTTTTTTTTGATTAGTTACTGGAGAAGCTGAGAAAGAAGTGGACCTGGAGCAGTACTTCCAGACCCAAGGCCCACTGCACTGCACGACCAAGTTCTGTGATTACGGAAAGGCAGAGGGATCGAAAGAATATGCAGAACAGCAGGTGAGGGTTTCTGTTTGGGAATGTGATTGGAAATGTATGGTTGTCTTCATCTAAGGCTTCCAAGAGGAAATTGAGGTCAAGTAATGTGTGTATATCAAACTTTTCCTGCATGGTACTGAAGACATGGTGACTCTTAGCTGTGTGTGTCCAAAAATTAAAATAGTTAGTTTGTGTTTTTAGATTTTGTGATATTTAAAGCATTTTTTATTTTGATACTATTTGAATAGTAATCTATTAGTAAATTACAAATAATTAGAGATTGCAATTTATTAGTAAGATATACTGATCAATAGTAAACTGAACTCGAACTGAATATAAAATGACTTTTTGAATTCAACAAACTCACAAAATTCTCCTTTTTGAGATGCACTAGTATCTTATTCACATAGCATCAGTAAGAAAGCCATGACTAGGTGATGAAATGACAGCCCTCCTCTTGTGTATCATGAACTGAATATAGCTTTTAAGTCTTTGATTTTATCATAAATATTAAATTAGCTTTTATTCATTTAAAACGTTTCTTGAATTCTATTATTTTAATTAAATGTAACTTCTAATGTGTTTGATTTGCCACCTTCGTCTTGTGATCAGTGAAATTTTTTTTTTTTCCTTACATTGTATTTTTTTGCAACATCAGAAACGAAGTCCCTCTTTTTCCTGGGTGTGTAGGTGGTGAAGGATTCGTATGGTGGTTCGGCAGAGTTGTCTGTGGTTGGTCTCATGGTGACCCCTCGCACTTTCGGCGCCCGTGTGGCTCTGACTCCAGAGCAGCTACCACTGTGGCCCACAGGGGCTGACACGGAGGGGGTTCCTGAGGCCTTGTTGCCCAGCGTGGAAGCTCTCCCGGTGGGCAGCCGTGCCCATGTCACCCTGGGCTGCGCAGCAGGCGTGGAAGCAGTTCAGACTGGTCTGGACCTGCTAGAGATTCTGGCCCTGCAAAAGGGAGGTGAGGAGGCATCTGCAGCGGAAGAGTTGGAGCTGGGCACGCTGTCTTACCTGGGTCAGGGCCGCTGGTTCCTGAGCCTTCGCGAGGCAGTCGCGTGCGACACCACCTTCTCCAGCTTCTCCGAAGATAAGCGTCCCGCTGAACCATCCAAGAAGGAAGGTGGGGAGAAGAAGAAGAAGCCAAAGTGCTCCATTCTGTGAGGGTGATGGAGATGTTTCTTTAGGGTTCTTGGCCCCCCCCCGTTTGCCTGAGGCTGGTTTTCTGTATGTGTGATTT
Organism: Crenuchus spilurus; assembly: GCA_036984385.1. Lineage (NCBI taxonomy): Eukaryota > Metazoa > Chordata > Actinopteri > Characiformes > Crenuchidae > Crenuchus > Crenuchus spilurus. Next base: position 7,926 of record BRDA01056854.1, read on the forward strand.
CTCGTGTGGTTGCTGTGGGTTGTGTATGTGTTCCTTTTTCAGCTTTAGTGTACGCATAGGGCTGGGGGTTGGTGATTTTTTTGGTACATACTGCAAGCCCCGTCATTCCAAAGCAGCCTACTGACCCCTAGCCCTCCCTTTAGCAGGTGCCTTTCTTTCCCCTCTTGCTTGGCAGCACAAGCTCTGAGGCCTTAGAATCTGCCTTAAGGTCATTTCTCACCCTGCTGTAGGTCATAGTTCACTCGTTAGGTGCTACTAGATCACTCGGCTTTGGCCACTGCACTATCGCTGTTCTCTTCTACGCTGCTGCGTTCATTCAGTCTTCCCTGCACTTGATTTGATGTATTGCTTCTCAGAAACGGTTTATTTTTGCTCATCGCCATCTGTCACTTTTGAATTTAGTTTTTTTTTTGTTTTTGAGCAGACTGGAGCGCTAGAATGTCTGTTCAGACCGTAAAACTAGATAGCCACTATTGGTGCCAAATTGGTATCCTCCAGTTTAGTTCAAGAACTGAGTGTAGGGTTGATTACTGTGTGTGTGTGATTGTTGGTTGTTTGGGGTGTGTGAGTATTCAGTGTTTTCTCTCTTTGCAGTAGTAATATGAATTAATGAACTGCATGCAGCATCATTTCCCACCAATTATCCATCTTCAGTGCGTAATTTTTTTTTTCCTGCTAATTTCTTTTCTATTTAATTTAGAATTTCATGGTTTCCCTCGTTCTATCCAACATGGCTGTGTTTGTCTTTTTCTCCATGAGTGAAACTGTGAATGTCTTTGCATCAAGCTTTCTTGTGGTGATGTGGTCACGTCATGGGAGCTTTCTTTCTGAATGTTAGCACGTTAGCCAACACGATACACTTCACATAACCATATCTTCTGACGATGTAAACAACTCGACACCACACTATTGTATTCTCTTGTTAGCTTTTGAGCTAGTCTCATGTACTCTATCCCCATCGCTGTCACTTTCGACAAAAAGGTGCACTCAGAATACTGTGACTGGCGACTGCCTCATGCCTTCCTCTGCAGTAGGGTGCTAGAAGGCAGCAGCCATGCTTAAGTAGGCCTCTGACAAGTTTTTTGCACTTATTGTTTTGATTTGATTTTTTTGTACACTTAATAAAGTATTCGCTTGGCTCTGACTACTTGGTCGACTGGTTCTGTTTTGATGGAGTCAGCTTATAGCCTTCACACTTCCTCATTTTGGGTTTTCTCATTTTGTTTCAATCTGCCTTCCAAGGACAATGTGTGTAATCATTTGTTTCAAATAGGTGCATACACCAAAATAAGCTTCTCTATTGTGTTGTGGCCCACTGGTCTGGCCAATTTTTATTGCGGCTTGGCAGGGTTGTGCGTAGCTGCAGCTGAAAGCATTTCCTGATCTTCACTGAAAAATAAAGCAAGTGGCTTTTTAATGCAACTCAAATTCTCAGGCTGGTAGTTTGCATTAAACTTTAAATATGGCCCTGACTATAAGATAGCAGAGCAGGTATTAGTGGGAAAGCCCTACCTAACCAACCTGCCATGCAAATGAAGCCTTGACAATGCTTATAGTTCCACCATTAATCCATGTAGTGAACATGTAACAGCCAAATGCTGAGATGTTATTTCTATGCTCCTCCTCAAGGTGGCACTAATAAATCCATTAGTCTCTAAATATAAACTGTCCAATAGTTTGTAGATGCCTGCTTCTTCTGAAATGAGTATTATAGACTCTCTCCATTTTTGAAAGGGCAGCTTCTGTTCTGAGAAGGTTGAGCATTAACTGGTGGGCCTCAGAGCATTAGAAAGGCCAGGTACTTACAGGGGTTGGACAATGAAACTGAAACAGCTGGTTTTACACCACAATAATTTATTAGTAGGTGTAGGGCCTCCTTTTGCGGCCAATACAGCGTCAATTCGTCTTGGGAATGACATATACAAGTCCTGCACAGTGGTCAGAGGGATTTTAAGCCATTCTTCTTGCAGGATAGTGGTCAGGTCACTACGTGATGCTGGTGGAGGAAACCGTTTCCTGACTCGCTCCTCCAAAACACCCCAAAGTGGCTCATTAATATTTAGACACAAAGACTTGCTGTCTTGGTCACAGATGCGCCAGCAAGACGTGCAGCAACAATTTGTCCTCTTTTGAACTCTGGTATGTCACCATAATGTTGTGTGCATTGTAATATACTATATAACTGTGCTCTTACCTGCTAACTGAGCCTTCACACTCTGCTCTTACTGGTGCAATGTGACATTAATGATCCACCAGACTGGTCCAATTTAGCCATGAAACCTCCCACACTAACATGACAGCTGTTTCAGTTTCATTGTCTAACCCCTGTATACGTGTCACAAAGGGATATCTGAATTGTTGGAACACATTTGGACATTTAATGTATTCTAAAGGTTTTTACATAATGGTTAAATGTTACCTTTTTCTATTTGGTGTGGTCTTGGATACAAAAACATTAGAAATGGTGGTCGTTCGATAAGCTGTGAATGTAAATTTAGTAGGTATGATCCATTTTCTTTTAGTTTCAAAGCAATACCTTGGTTTCTAGCCTTGACGGAGTCCCTGCCAAGACTGCCTGGCCTTACCTCTATGGATATGCATGCTCCCATCAGAGTGACGGAAAGAAAAGGTGAAAACGGTCATGTTGGAATGTTGTGACCCATGTGTCTGCTTTGCAAGCCAACACGTGACGGTGTTTGCTCAATGGTGATCCCTGCCACTCTTTCCTGCTCCTGTGTTCATTATAGAGGTTAAATGGTCCACTGTGGTGCATCAATTGCTCTGTACCACTTGCAGGAGTTGTTGCCATCTGGCATCACTGACCCATGGTGTACCACTACTGTGTTGTTGAGAGGCACTCAGTGCATTAAGAGTAAGTCCTTTCTCAGTACACCTTCACTACAGCAGCTCTAGAACATCCTACAAAATTAAGTTTAAAAAATGTTACCACCCTGTTGTCATTTTGGAGATCAGTCATATTGCATCCTTTGCCCGTGTTGACTGTTTTTGCACTCTGCTACAAACCCCATCACGGAACATCTGTGGCATGCCGGGTCAAGCTCGTTCTAAACCATGAGTGGTCATAATATTCTAATCAGTTATAACATTAGAACCTTCTCATAGATCAAGCAGATGATGTGTTTAATGTGGGAGAAAAACGCACAGTTGTGAAGATCTGAGCAACTTTGTTTTGACGAAGGCCAATGTGGTGAGTACATAATGGTGACCTCCACATTCCTCAGCTGTTAATCTGATCTTCTAAAATGTTGGAACAAGTCTATCTGTAGCAACTCTACCTCCTAACATACAGGATCTGCAGCAAACAATTTGGTGTCAGAAACCACAGGACACCTTCAGAAGTTTTGTAGTCTCCATGCCTTAAGAGGTCACAAAATTAATATTATTAATAATTTAATTTAAAATTTAAAAAGTTAAACTGTTGTGTTTTATATTCACACGTAAGCTGACATGTTTCAAGCCTTTTTATTTATTTATTTTTTAAGTTTTAATGTTGATACTATTTAAATGATTTACTCAAACTCAATGAAAAATTCAAATTTGATATTCTGGATTTTATGCGCTATAAGCAGTAGTGATTCAAAGGCAAACAAGGATTGAAATGGCGCTGTACATGTACATTTACTCCTTTTTTCATGACATTCTCTTTATGTGGCACAATATATGGTATAAAATTCTGAATTAAACAATTTATATTCTGGTGTGCTACCATTGCCACATTTTCTTATCTGTCTTATGAAACGTGTAATCAGGACATTTAATCTCTGTATTTCTTTCGTCAGTGTCGCTGCCCAGAGATCAATGGGAACATTTCTATTAATAGCTTGTCTTTTTTTTATTAAACCCAATTGACTCATGTCTTCTGGCTGGAGTTCTCTGCCTGCATTAAGTAATCATAGTGGAGATAAAGAGCCAGGCTTTGCATTAGGCCTGCCTGCTTTAGTGGCCAACTATTTAATTTGACCTACCTTAACTTGGAGAGTACATGATTCAGTATAAATCCTGTGTAAGGTAATGAAGGATTGCACCACAACTTGTAAGTAAAAACACAAAGGGCATATATTTCTCCTTAAATGATCTCATTTTACAAAAATTAACAGATGAGCTTGAGTTGTAAAACTATATAAGGGAATTTTAAGGTGGCATTAGTCTTTTTCCAGAACATGTCCTCTTATGGGGGACCTGAACAGTGCCTAAAATTGTGTAGTGTTTCTAATTCAGTGAACGGCTGAACATTATGACAATATTTTTGACTGAGAAATTGTTTTATTATTTATCTGGTACAGCTCTGATGTTAGCAAACACTTCCAACGCTTTCAACATTTGGTTGACTAACAGTGACTGTGGGTTACATTCTACTATCTCATGAACTAAGGGGGTGGTCACGTGCTCAGTAAAACCGTTTTGATTGGTCCGCGCAAACAGCGTGGGTAATATCAACCAATCAGAATCTGATCCGAATAACGAGCCACTATTTAGGTTTATTTTTGACCCGTTTGGCGTTCCATATAGGTGAAGAAACAGAGTGGGCTTGAACTGGACGCTGATTGGACGGGCCTGGCCAATCAGAGAGAAGATAGATCGGCTCAGTCCATCGTCAGACTCGGAGGGGGGAGAGAAAAGAAAAGGAGCGGTGAAGAGTAAACCAAAGCACGCTGGCGCAGAAGAGAAGAGCTGTGTGTACGTTACATCTCAGGAATTAGTGAGAAGATCACTATTATCCCATTTATACACAAACGGGTAGGTTTATACAAGCTTGCTTGACTATTTATCACTAAATATGAACTGAATGAGACTGCTCAGCATGATTTTAAACTCATTTTGATAGATTATTCTTCATGCTAGGATTATTTCTCTTCATAATATGTCTTCATAATGTGTCTAGGATGTTCATGTGTTACGTTATGTTTCTTTGAGACCCAAATCATCTGATTGATTATTTGTCATTTTTGAGATGTTTCATGAACTAGGTACACAAACAGGTACACAATCAACAAGACAGTGAGTGTATGGATATGAGTTTGAGTTACTAGTCTGGTATGAATCACCTTTTCAAGGAAATAATGAAGTGACATGTGTTTTTATAACCATATACTTGAGACAAGACTGCACAAAGTGCACTAAAGCAGGTTGGTTTGTTTCCTCATACCATTTTCTCATATATTGCAGATTCATGCATCTTATTAATATAAATTATACTTAAATATATAAAGTCTGAGCACACTTGTCAACATTTAACTTGTGACTATTTGGTAGAAAATATCCTGAATTATCAATTTTCTACACATGAATTAAGCCTAGTGTTTGGACTAAATTGCAATGTCATTGATCGCCAATGATTCATGATCATTTTTTTAGGCTTAATCTGGATCTGAGAAATGGACCTATAGTACCCAGCTGGTACAGAACCTCATCACAGCATTGTATCAATGCTGCAAGAAAGTGCATCAGAGCACTGTCACAGTGTCTTTGTGCCTGCTGGGTAGTGTTCAGGCATCAAAATGGGTGTAGTGATTGCCAGAAAGGTAAATGAAGGGAAAAATATAATTTGTGGGTCTCCTGCTATTTACTTAATTAAAAATATAACACATTTTGCACAATGTCCAATATACAATTAATATTTTACTAATAATATAAATCCAAATAATTGTCACCCACCTAAATCATTTTTCACCGGCTAACTAGATAGATAGATAGATAGATAGCTTTGGTATTATTTATATTATTTATAGCATATACAGTATTTTTCCATTGCTGTGGATAATCAGTGAGAATGAATGGTTTCCACCCAGACAGTGCTAGTGATGGCCATGCATCAGTATGAATGGAAACCACAATATTGATTTTGACATAGTAATTCATTCTTGGTCTTCTGATACTTTTATATGCTAACGTAAGATGTTTTTCCTCATAACATATCAATGTATACAAGTGTGTGTAATTCTTAAAATGTGCATTAACTGCAGAGGAATTGTATAAAATTGTTGGCAGAATAATTGGTCATGTTTTCAGATGATAGTAGAGGCCATTGTGTCTCTGATGATGCTAGATTTACAGAATCACTATTAAAATCACTTGAATGGACTAGGAATGTGTCTTGGTGGGCGTGGTGTGGACATTATTTATGATATTGAATACATTAAGAAACCAATTCACAAGAAAATGATCTGTCCATTTGATTTAGTTCACTGCTGGTGATGCTGAATGTAAAAACATGCTCTGAGAGGCTATGTTAATTTGTTATTAAGAAAGAGGAAGACTTCATAGATAGGCAAACACACTAGATAAATGTTGTTGCTTACACTGCTGCCGTAATGTAGACATATCTCGACATATTTCATAACCTGCTCAGATGGATAGTGTAATTGATGAGCTAGGTAGTCTCCACCCCCTCTTCTCTAATCAATACAGAGAACGCTCTATGGTGTCCCCAGTAATAACGGAGATTAAAAAGCCTCGGAAAGGTTGCTGCATCTGAAGGCAGCGCTACAGTATCAATTTAAAGCAATAGTTCAGTAAAAGATTCCCTCCTTATCCCAAATGTAACAAATGGAAGTGTAGAACCAACTGGGTTAAAACTGTGCAAACTGCATACCGGTACCTAAATTACCACACACTTGTATATACTATACACTATAATATAATGTACTGTATACCAAATGCTTTACATTTATATCGTCACTGTCCAAAGAAAAATCCCTAAAATGGTAACTTTATAGGAGAGGATTAAACCTTCTTTACTGTTAATGTAAAGAGATTTGTTTCAAAGCAGTTTTGTAGCATTTTTGTTGGTCTAATCATCATAAAATTTTCACACACTGTCAGAGCTCAGATTATACAGAACACTAAAAATCCCCCAAAATGGAGATACTTGTTTTTCTTTGGACAGCAATGATATACTGCATAATGTAGTATACTGTATATTGCATTTTGTACCACGGTATACTGTAATGTAATATACTTTGCACTGCATACTGTACCAGTATATACTGTATTGTATAGTATACTACACACTGCATGCTGTACCAGTGTATACCTTATGGTACTATTATACTGTATACAGCATGTTGTACCAACATATACTGTATACTGTACCACAATGTACTTTACAGTAACAGTCAAAAGAGTGGACACACCTTCTCATTCAATGTTTTTTTTTTTTTTTCCTACATTGTAAATTACTACTGAAGTCATCCAGACTATGAAGGAGCACATAAGGAATCATGTAGTAAACTTAAAAGTGATAAACAAACCAAAACATGTTTTAGATTTTACTTCAAAGTAGACACACAACTGATGTCTCAATCAAAAAAGGACAAGAAATGCAAGTCATGAACTCTTGACAAGACACAGCTGTTAACTGAAAGTCATTTCAGGAGACTACCTCATAAAGCTGACTGAGAAAATGCCAAGAAAGCTGCCATCTAAGCAAGAGGTGCCTACTGTGAAAAATGTAAAATATAAACATATTCTGGTTTGTTTACTTGTTTGTTTACTCAATTATTTAATATGTATTTCTTCATAGTTTGAATGACTTTAGTATTAATCTACAATGCAGAACATTTTTAAATCCTGAAAAACCACATGTCCAGTAGGTGTGTCCAGACTTTTGACTAGATACTGTATCCTTTACCAGCGTATACTGCACAGCACTTGCTTCACATATTTGTGTAAACACAGCATCACGGTTAACGTTATATACAGTGTACCAGATGGTGTATCTGTTGTGTCCTTCTGAAACATCCATTTAAATTCTTGGATCTAGTATTTCAGACGTATTTCTAGTATATCTTTGATAAACTGGAGAAATTCCAGTTAGTCACATTCTGCACAGCTACATCTGAGAACAATCCGTTACCTGAGCACTATGTAGCAGGTTGTTTTAATAAGAGCCCAGTTGTTCTATTCTAACATGCTGAAGGACTGACCTTCTCATTGATCCTGATGGGTCATTTATGTGATGGTTGTATATGTTTGTGGCCCACTGGGATTTGTTAATGAGTAAATTGGACAGGTCAAGGACCTGCTAGTCTCACTTAATCAAAGACTTCTGCTTTAATTGAACAAGTGTCTCTTCCTCAAGCAGGTAGTAAGTACCATGAGTGGGTTTTATTTTTGAGATATAAAGGAAAGAGTGATACTTTTTGAAGAATGAGCTGGTTAAGGATGAAGAGAACAAGAGAATGTATGAAAATAGCTCTTTAATTGGCTGAAGTTAAGGGATAGCTGAGACACTGTATACATTTTGCCTGTTAGTTCATATTTAAAAGGCCACATTTGATTGCACAGATGAACTTGAGCGGAATTATGACTGAGCCGTCACAGAGCTGGTCTTGTAGTTTTGTTGCCATGGCTTTATGGACTATTTTTATATATGGTGTTTATATAGTCTGAAATGTTTGCAATGTTTATACAGTGCTTTTTAATATGAAAAATTGCATTTTTAAGTTTAATGTGTGATGAAAATGTGCATCATTCTGAATACTCTGTTTTAGGCAGCTGATAGTCCATTAAAATGATTAATGACAGTAAGATACTAGGGATGCCCCGATACGATCTCAAGGATCGGAATCGAGGCTGATCACGGCATTGTTTAACTGATCGGTATCGGCTTTTCTGAACACAAACCTAAGCCCGATCTTTGTCGTAAACAAAGGAGTCATAAAACGAGAGCAGAGCTTGTATCAGAACGTGATCTGCATTTAATACAGTGACGTGCGGTGAGGTTCATGGTTGGTGAGACACTGACTCCTTTATAGTCGGATTTACAAATATATTGTAGCGCCCGCTGAACGCGCTGAAAGTACAGACAAGATGAAAGTTCCAAACGACACTTTTATTAGTGAACACAGTTGCTGTCGGCCGCAACTACGCCAAACAAAAAAACGGCTCACAAACTAGCGCACACAAAAAAACACTCTCTCTGCTGAACAACCCACCCAGCTCTCTCTCTACTAGCCCCTCCCTCTCCTCCTTCACACACACTCTCAGCCTCCCCCTGCCCCCTCACCACTCACACGCCCATCCTACAACACAAACAGAACAGATTCGCTACATTATAAACCCAAAAGGGGAGCTTATTCAATTGGCTACTGGCTATTTCGTATCTCATCAGCGTTCTTCACACACACACACTCTCTCACACACGTAAAGTACGTATTAAAGGTACGTAAAGATAAGAAAAAACGTTACAATTACTGCATCCTCCATGCTCTTCTTTCTCATTCGCCTCTGTAAAAGCACAGCAGCAACAAGCACCGGTTGGCTCACGTGCGCCCCCCTTCAGTGTGGAGGAGTACTGCACTGCCTATTAATTTTAATACTACAAATTTAATACGGCACCTAAAAAATAAACCTTTAACAGAATACAGTGAGTTCGTTCAGACAGCTCAGTTAAAGGCTGTACCTAAGCAATCTACGCTATCAGAAAGTTTTAAAAGAAAAGTTCTCTCGAGACAGCGCTACGGCCAAGAAGATCACAGAGAGGGTCACTGAATTCATTGCTTTGAATGACCAGCCGATCGCTATTTTAGAGAATACAGGTTTTCAGCGTCTTTTAGAGCTTTTGGAAACGCTTAACAATAGTTTGGAAGCTGGCAGTTTTTTTCCCTAAAGCATTGCAGTTGTTAAATATAAACATTGTATTAATTGTATTAACTATAATGTAATGTGTGCACTGTGTGAAGAGTATTATCTAGTTCTTATCTAGAAAATAGAAGTATCGGTTTGAGACTCTGTATCGGGAGACACAAAAAAATTAATGACTCTGATCGGATCGGGAACAGAAAAAACGTGATCGGGACATCCCTATAAGATACTGTTACATTTTTAACACAATTACTGTATATAACACCAGTTGGATCACACTGTAGACTACTACTGCTGAACTTAGCTAACACATTTGGTTTGTTTGGGTATTGTGGTGAGGCTGACATTTTGATTCATAATTCCAAGAGAAAATCCTTTGGTCTATTTATTAACCACAGAATGAACAACCCTACATTTATGTTGTGAGTTTTCTCTTTTGTTGCCCACAACATTGAAATATAATTTCTCAGAAATTTGTGACAACCTGTTGACCTTCTGCAGCACCACTCAACCACGGTTGACTTTTGTTTGAAGTGTTGTTGGTAACAACACATGACACGTTACACAGTCTCATTATTAATTTTACAAAAATGAAGCCAAACTGGAGAAACCATGTGTGAAAAAACTAAGTACCCCCCATGAATCAATAACGTGTAGAATCACCTTTAATCATTAAAATGTTTTTATTCATTTATCAGTGAGTCACATCATTCTGGTCCACTCTTCTTTACAGCGTTACTTCAGTTCATTGAGGTTTGTGGGCACTTCTTTATGCACAAGGCTCTTAAGGTCCCACCACAACATTTCTGTTTGGTTGAGGTCAGGACTTTGACTGAGCCATTGCAACACCTTGATTCTTTTCTTTTGCAGCCTTTCTGTTGTTGATTTGCTGGTTTGCTGGGGATCATTATCCTGTTGCATGACCCAATTTTGTCCTAGCTTTAGCTGGTGGACAGATTGCCTCACATTTGACTCTAGAATACTTTGGTACACAGAGGAGTTCATGGTCCACTCAATGACTGCAAGATGCCCAGGTAATGTAAATGCAGAACAAGCCCAAATCATCACCCAGCCACCACCATACTTGACAGTTTGTGTGAAGAGTATGTGCTGATATGTTGTGTTTGGCTTTGTGATGCTGTGCATTATGACCAAATATGTCTACATTGGTCTCATTTGTCCAAAATACCTTGCTTCTGAAGTCATGTACATAAACAGTGCTGCCATGTTCTTTTTAGAAAGAAGAGGGTTTCTCCTGGCATGTAGCTCTTGGGTTTTTTGCCATTTCTCTGAGCATTGCAGGGTTTGACTTTGGGGTGAGTTTGCTGGGACGTCCACTCCTGGGAGAAATGACAACTGTCTTGTTTATTTGCCACTAGTGAATAATCTTTCTCACTATAGAATGATGGACTTCAAGTGGTTTATAATGAGCTTTCCCACATTGTTGGGCAGCAACAGTCACTTCTCTAAGATCACTGTTGATGTCTTTCCTCCTTAGCATTGTGTTAACACGCATATGAATGCTCCAGCCCAGCAAACTAGCAAACGTCTGCATTTATATTGGTGGGCACACTTGATGGTGACCTGTTAATGAGGGGGATTTGATTAGCATCACCTGGCTACTACTTACCCTCTATATTCCTATGTAAGGTTGTAATTTTTC
>BRDA01056856.1:0-10899 GCA_036984385.1 Crenuchus spilurus
TATTAGATGTTGGCACCTCCACATCATTGCATTCAGTTTTTATTCACAATTTGTTTAGTGTCCCAACTTTTTTGGAATCCGGTTTGTATATAGATGCGATTTGAGTGCGTAGAGGTGTTCCAGATCAGTACAAAACCCAAAATCAGATAGCAGCAGAATTTGAATCTGCCCTATTTTGGTGGTCTACCATAAATAAAAATGCTGATCAGATCAATTATCTTTATTATAACCAACAGAGATTTGTAAATTTCACCAGAGATGCAGTAAAAGGCCTGGTGGAGCAGTGAGGCACAACTAGTCTCATGGCATGGCAAAACAGAATCACATTGTATTTCCTCCTAGTAGAAAAATTAGAGGTTTGTGTAATGTTTGGAGATACATGCTGTACCAGGAGTGCCATGTCCCCTTTGGTGGCCACACCCCATTTGGTGACCATGCCCCATTTGGTGGCCAGGCCCTCCTCAGTGGTCAGGAGTGACATGCCCCCTTCATTGGCCATGCCCCTGTTTCTTCTCCTTGGGAGGTTGGGGGGGTGACTCAGTGCCATCAGTCCTGAACATGGCTGTGTGTGTTGTAAGATCTATGTTGTCTCATTCTGTTTTTTGTTTTTCTGTTGAAATGGTTCTGCATTCTGTGTTCCTCCTTAGTTTTGGTGTGTAATGTCTCTGACTTGTTTCTTCTGCTCTTTGTTTCTTGTTTTTTTCTGGGTTCTGTTTACATCTTGGGTTCTGTTGGCCACCTTGGGGTCAAGTTGGCCTTTGTGGGGGGTATGATTAACTTTGCCATCCATGTGACATGCTTCTCACTCACTTACTTCCTGATTCCCTTATTTGGTCATGCTTTCCTGTTTTAATTTCATTCCTTGTTTGTGTAATCTTGCCCATGTACATACATGCCCATGTATTAGCATTTTCACCTGGTTTCCCTATTGTGCCCGTTTTATGCTCATTATCTTGTGTCTTTAAATACCCATCTGTTTTTTTATGATGCAGATCATTGTTGTCTTGTCTATCTGATTTGTTGTTTTGTTATTTTGATCTTAGTCTGTTTCAGTTTATTTTTGTAGTCATGTTATTAGTCAGTGTTCTCATGTTTATTTATCTTTATTCTTAGTGTTTCAGTGTGTCTTTTATAAAACTCAGTTATCATTTTGCCTATCTCTGCATTTGTGTCCACTCATTGCTCTGCTCTACTCCTGACAATAGTAAACACGTAGCTCTGCAAAAACAGCAGATGAAAAGCTATTACTGTAAAACTCATAGACATTTTTGAATGTACAGATCATTTGAATAAAATGTAGTAATAGTAAAATTAAAATGCAAAGATGGGGAAGAGTGGGGATTGGTGACACTACCCAATGGTGACACTACCCAATTTGAACAGGAAACCCAATTTGGACCATGCAATGTCAGTCACGTCATTTCAGGATAAAGTTTTATATTACTTTTATATTTATTATATTATTATATTTACATTAAATCTGATTCATTGTTGATAAAAGATGAAAACTTTTGGGCTTTACCATTTAGTAAAGTTATGTTTAATTGTTTGTTAAAAAAATGCAGTTTATCACACTCTGCAGGATTACTTCATCTATTGTGGGGAACAGATCATGGTCCCCAAAGATTTCCAGCCCAATGTCTGACATAAAGTGCCCTATACAACCTGACACCAGCCTAAAATCTAATTAAAATAAAATATAAAAGCAGCCATTTTGGGTGCCACAAGAGCTGTCTCTTTTCAGTGAACTGAGCCATAAGAGCCAGCTCTCTGAAAAGAGTCAGAATACCCATCACTAGTTACTGCATTTGTTTGTCAAAGCAGTGTAAGACATTTGGCTTTCATCAGTGGCACATTTAACATGGCATCAGGACATTGCTTTACAAGTTTGCATCTGATCCTGCCAAGGTTTGGTCAAGATGACTATATTTCCAAATAGTGAAAGAGCATTCTCAAGTCAAGGGTTCCAAGATGGATAAAGGCTACAGCATTGTCTACTAATTAGCTGCAAGTTAGCAAGCTAGCAGATAGTAATAAACCTATGCACTAATTCTAATCATAGGGTTTTTTTCTCTGGAATAACGGTCACCAGTTTCCAAAAATGTGTTGATAAAAAGTAAACTTGGATATGTATGTAATAAGTCAGCATAACTTCATATCTGCAGACCTTATTTTTCATTAGACATAGCTATCTGTTGCTAGTAAACAAAAATATCATTAGGTGGTTAGCTTTTGAGAGGCAAAATAATCACCTGTCAGTAAGCTGGTGTAATGGAATATGTACTGGTGTATGATTCATAATCCCCTGTTTTTATTTTAATAAGGTTTGATTTTCATATGCTGAAAACTACAGGCTTTTGTGAGTGAATAGAGTAGAATAGTTTGATTGTGTGTTTGCACCTGAAGCTGATAACAGAACAATCCCGAAGGGAGTTTTTCTCTCAGCTACAGCTGAGGGGAGTTTTGCATGGTGCCAGCCAGAGCTGAATGCAATATTACACACACATAAGCAGTGTTGGGAATGTTACTTTTAAAAAAGTAATTAGTTATAGTTACTCACTACTTGTTTAAAAAAGTAACTTAGTTAGTAACTGAATTACTCTATAATAAAAGTAAGTCGTTACCATGGAAAGTAACTATTTGCATTACAGTTTAAAAAAGTTATATGTCAAAGAATAAGGATTTTTTTGAAAAAGCAGTTTTCACAGTCAGTTGAAATGAGTAGATCAGAAAGGTGTTTGTACATAACTTTTGAAATTTATTGCACATCAACAGACCAGTGCAGGATAAAATCCTTTAAATACCAAATCTTTGTAAAAAAAAAAAAAAAAAAAAAAAAAAACCAAAAGTAAACAGTTACACTATATAAAGTGAATTTACATCTATCAAATTCAATTAAATTCTCTCAACCTGAGACAACTGGTTTGTTCACAACAGAAGTAAACTTAACAACAAAACCTCTATAGTCTTATTCTTCAAAAATCAAGCCTTTGCCCCGAGTCCTTTGCTAGTGGACGGTGGTTGCTAACATTGTAGCTGCATGGGTCATTGTGAGATGCTTTATTAAATTAGAGATGCTTACAGTGGATGTCGACAAATTCTTCACCCAAGGACATAATGTACACATTACATGCACGTTTTTGCCTTTAACCTCAATGAATTTAAAATAATGTTTATGTTTATGAAAATGCTAACTTTTCTTCGGCTTGCTCCTCTGCCTCTCAGCACAATATTTAGTAACGGACTGCTTTAAATGACCAGTAACGTCAACGGCTTTATAACGACAGGAAAAGTAATTAATTATTTTATCCCGTTACTGACAAAATGACGTCGTTACATAACACCGTTATTTTTAACGCCGTTATTTCCAACACTGCACATAAGACTGCTGATTTAGAAGAGCGAGAGAGCTCTCTTTTTGAGCACACTGCTTGCTTAGTTAGACAGGCAATAGGTAGGTAGTACTCTTCTTATGCTTTTGCACTATGTAGATATTGTTCAATAAACACTCTTTTTACTACTCAACCTTCAAGGATTCAGTCTGTTTATCCAAAATTGCACCACAATTCTGTCGTTGTCGGCAGGACGTGCAGTTAAATGGCAGATCTGGGAGGGTGAAGATCACTGAGGATTCTCCCTGGGAGAATACTGGGCTGGAATGGGAATCCCACAGAAGAAGGGAAAGTACCTCCAGAGTGTATTGAACTCACCATGTCTGCGATTTCCTGACATGTCTGACGAATCTGGGGAATTTGGACGAATTGGACTGACTCAACACTTCAAATATGTAGGGGAACTTTCCTTTCCTCTGGTGGGGTCATGAGGTTTTGTGAAATAGAGGTTTAGTTTTGTGAAGACAAAACTTGGAATGTGCATACAGTAGACTGCTGGATGAGTCACTTATTTGTGACCTGGGTCACACAGAACGCTCACATAGGACCCAGAGGGGAAAAGTGACTATATTTCCTGATCCACAGAAGGTTGAGAGAGTAAGAATGTGATCCCATGAGAGTACTCTGAAATATGACCCCAAGGAGTGGAGAGATCCAAATGTTGAATATATGAGAGAGAATTATGGAGAAGAGGCTGTTAAGTGCATGCTTTATTGGGTAAAACATATGGGTTTTCCTGCAAAGGGTTCATTCAGCTGTACTTATTTGGCATGCTTTAAAGCATGCATAGAAAAGGGACCTAATGATAAGAAGCTTAATAAACTCCATAAAGAACATAAGTCTGAAATGTTAAAAGCTGTAAAGTTATGGATAGGAGAAGCACATAAAAGAGATGAACAGCAGAAAAAAGGAAGGTTCAGGGGGCGTCTCTCAAAGTCGACCTAGACTTCGACAGCGCCCTTCATTGGGGTCCACAACCAACCAATGTCAACCCCCCACCTGCTCCACAGGGAGATCCAGCTGCAGCCCCTCAGCATCTGCCGCCATACGCCCCAGCACAGCAGGACATTCCACACCCTGCACCAGAATCCCCATGGCTGGCACACAAGGTGGACTATATGATGAAGCTGTACAGGCTTTGTGCGACACATTAGATGTAGTGCAGGAAACAAATAGTCCAGTTTCCCAGGACACACGATCCAGGAAGAGACCTAAAACAAACTTAAAACAGAGAAAGCAGGGAAGAAGAAGAAGAACCAGATGATAATCCTTTGGGACAGTTCCCAATGGTGGAAATGGCAGGTCATGATGTGATCACCCTAGTCCATCACTTTTGGACATCCACTGACCTCCAAGAGACAGCTCAGAGCTTTCCATCGCCACTGAAGGAGGGAGGAGAACGGGCAAGCCAAGCCTTACTGAATTTTTGCAGCTCATGCAAGCCTACAGAAAATGAGCTGAAACAAATCATGTTCAAGTTGCTGGGCAGTGATTTCCACAAGGTGGATATAGATTGACCAGGACAGAATGTTCGGATGACCAACCCCAACTGGAACAATCAAGACAATAACCAGTATGAGAAATGGTCACAGCCCTACAAGAGCACCTCAGAAATGGTTTCCCAACTGAAGTGGACACATCAAAAATCACTTCGTGCATGGAAGAAGGAATGTAATTGGTCCTGAATGTTGCTCCAATGTTGTTGACGCAACTCATGATTAGAATCAGTACATTAAAGAACTTGAACAACTGAGTGATCGCATAAGTCAAATGGATCAAATGGAGACAAATGGGTTATATTCATGGTTTGGTCCATGGTGGTCATACGGGCATGATGGTTTACTCATATTTACCTCAATTTGTGTAGTAATTTTCCTCATTTACATTATAATACGCTGTTTCTGTATCAACAAACATAACCAACAACTTCAGATAGCTCGTGTAAATGTACATGAACAAATACAGCTACACGAGCCTAAATCACAAAAATACATATGACACATGTCCTCTGTATGTTTATTTTTGTTTATTTGTTTGTTTAGGTCTGTACATTTTTGCTTTGTTTGTTACTTGTTTTAGTTTTCTTGTATTTTACTGTAATTCTTATTTTAATTGTTTTTGGGGTTTAGATTTATAATGACTAATAGCCTCTCCGGGCTATTAAAGAGGGGAATTGTTGTAATTGTTCTGTATTAGTCAGCTCTTCCTTGAGTGATCACATGTTTGTGCTGAGTGTTTACTCTTAACAAGACAATGTTAATCAAATTCACCACTGTTCACTGTTATCTTGATTGAATCCCACTGTCTTACTGTCTTACACTGTGTTTCCCCATGGTCAGCTAAATTACTATTACTGTTGGCCAACACAGTGAAGTTAGACAGCGAGGTGGACAGACAGCAAGGTGGACAGTGAGACAGAGACTGCAGATCTGCTCATCACAATAATAAAGAAGAATCATAACCCCTCCGCTGGTCTCCTGACTGTTCAACTGGTGCTGGAAAAAACATCTTTTCAATTGATCTCAAACCCTGGGATCCAGAACAAATAAATACTTTACAACAGTTGGTGCCAAACAAATGGTGCCAAAATAAAAAATATATTTTTACAACACCAGTCATTGCAAAAGAGAGTGGAGGTCCATATACTACAGGTTTAAAAAAGTGTTCAGGATGTCTTTCAACATCTGAAACAATCCCCTACTCCATAAATATAAAAATATATATATAATAACAAACTACCAGGGAGAAAAGATAGGATCCATGAGTGAGCGCTTTATTTTAGAGGTCTGTGCGGGACTGATTTTTTAGTCCCGCTCCCACATGTTTTCATCCCGCTCCCGCCATAAAATCATCATATTTGTTCCCGCTCCCACCCGCTACATAATCATGTCTGCCCGCTCCCGCCCGCAGTACTCATGGGGGAGTGGGGCGTTCGCGAGTTTAGTTTGTCCTCCAGTTTGTGTGGGATGCACAAGCAGTCTTTTTCAGAGACAGAAGGAGGGAGTGGATGTTGCTGGATTGGTTCTGGGTTGGATGTAAGATCCGGAGATATTGAGAAAAGACCCGGAGTTATTGCTCCGTAGCTCCACCCTAGTACTGCCCCTGATCCTCACATCAATATGATTAACTATACAGAGTTTAAAATTTACTTAAATAATGTGCTGATAGAGAAAAAAGTGACTGAGCAGATCCAGCATCATACAGAACAGTCTTTTCTTTCCTTAATAATGAGCATTTTGCATGAAACCAGATACATATATAACACACTCTAAGCTCCTGATGAGATCAGTTTTACTGCACATCTCACAGACGGTAAGTTAGTCACATAAGCAAATTAATCACATCTACCAACACAGGATGAAGACTACATTAATAAAACACTAAGCCAGCACAACACAACTGCATAAAATAACCAATATGCACAATTTATAACTGTTTTAACACCGTGTACAACCCGCACGTGCTTCTGGGTGATATCACCCTCGACATGGCCAATCAAATCTAATATTTAAAATTATGGCCTAATGAATAATTATTAGTGCAGAGAGAGCTCGTCTCTCTCTCTCTCTCCGTGTGTGTGTGTGTGTGAGAGAGAAAGCATGCACGCATTTGTGTGTGTGTGTGTGTGGGGGGGACTGAACATCTGTTCACGTGATGCTCCGTCAGTGTTTTAACTTCCTTACTGACTGATTAGCTGCATGATTATCATCATTTTCTAGACTGTTTATTAATTTGTGGGATTTTTCGACATTTACGTCTCGTCCCGCTCCTGCTACAACTAGACTAACTGACCGACCGCTTCCGCCAAAGGTAATTAATTGTGGTCCCGCACCGCAAGGTATTGTAATGAGTCCTGCGGGAGTCCCGGGGTAATGTAGACCTCTACTTTATTTGAATGAACATCCAACAAAACATAGGGAAGATAGTCCTTCCAGTCGGTCCTGCTGAAGCAGGATTCCACGATTACCACTGGCAGTACTGGTGACAGACAGACCCAGTAAGGAAAAGGACATGGACAGGCTGCATGAGTAGCTGGACATGAACAGGCTACACAACTATGTGAAACAGACTTCACCCTAGCATTGAGTATAGCAGACTCTAACCTAAACCATATGTGAAGCAGATTTCAACCTAGTGGTGAGTATGGAATTTGAGGAAGGGGCTAGAGCTTGAGACCCGATTCCTAGAGGCCTGAGGCTTGAGTCCTGGAAGCCTGTGCTTGAGAAAGGTGATTGAGGTTTGTTCTTGAGGATTGGGCTTGAAGACAGAACCCTGAAGATTGTACCTTAGAGATAGTGACTTGGAGACTGTAACTTGAGGACTGTACCTTGAAGACTGTACCTTGAAGACTGTAACTGGATGACTGAACCTTGTGGACTGGAATGCCTGGTGAGCATGTAGACTCCACTTACTGGTCAGGTAGAAAACAACTAAAAGGCTAATGCCATACCACTCATCTTGAGTTGTCATCCAAGGACTGAGATGTTTAACAGAGGAGAAATCCTCCAACTTTGACTGGGTCTGGTGCTGATATTGTTGCATGCATTTCAAATTGAGATACAGTACCTGCCTTTAAGCACTTGTTAATGGGCAAGAACTCAGGTTCAGGTGTGCATAATCATGATGACCATGAGAAGGGGGACAATGGCGACATCTTGTGCCCTATTCCAGTATTGCTGCAGCTCCGGCTGCCACTGCTGACATATATACAGACCCATTTCAAAAAATTAGAATATCCTGGAAAAGTTGATTAATTTCCATAATTCCATTCAAAAAGTTAAACTTTCATAAATCATAGATTGTAGATTCAGGGCCCACAATTTAAACGATTTCAATAATGTATTTGTTTATTTTCACATAATTTGGGCTTCCAGCTCATAAAACCCATATAAAACAGGATTTTTAAAAATATGGCTTCTCCATCCTATGGATGGTATCAATGATGGTCCTATGGCCAGTTGTTATGTCTGCAGTCTTCCCCATATTGAACCAAACAGACATTTGAACCAAACTGAAGCAATTTAATGACACCTGGAGAAACCCGTGCAGGTGCTTTGAGTTTACTAGATGATTAGTGTGTCAAACTCAGTATAAAACATGTCCTGCAAAATTTGTGCTGATTTCTCCACAGTATTCTATTTTTTTGAAATCCTATTTTATTGTGGGTTTTATGAGCTGGAAGGCCAAATTATATGAAAATAAACAAATAAATACTTGAAATCATTTAAATTGTGGGCCCCGAATCTATAATCTATGAAAGTTTAACTTTTTGAATGGAATTATGGAATTATAGGCTCTAAGAACTAAACCCCACCCAAGACTTCAAAGGACCCAGTCAGAACCTGGGTTCCTCTCCTAATTCAAACAATCAGGATCTAATTGGAACACTTCCCTCATCCAGGACCAAGAAACCATTTAAAAATCTTTGCACACAGTGAGGCAGGCAAGAAATGGAGACTGTCAAGAGTCAGCTCAGAAGAAGAGAAGTTAGGTCAACAGAGCAGCCAACAGAGAAGCCAGTCAAGTGACTCAATCCATGTATACAAAACACAAAACAACCAGATTCCACAAGAAACACAAAACTCCACAAGGCTGAACTCTATTATAAGATTGAACCTCCAGCAGGACGACTAATTTTAAGTTATTCTAAACTTCAGTTTTATTCATTTTTATTTTGTTTTGTTTTTTTTTTTGCTTGACCAATGCTTCCACATTAGAGCTAATCACACTTTGGCTGACCAAGTTAGATCTCACCTGAAATTAGTCCACAATATCACAGATCAAAGAACAGCAGATGTTTTGGCATTCATACAGGAAGAATGCATTACAAAGTCAACAATCTCCATCCAGCCCAGCCTGAGAATCTATGGTGTCTTCAAGGTTTGATCAACCAACCCTTCACTGCCAGAACCCAGCCATGCTTTATTAAGAGCCCAGCTGATAAACCACTGGAGAGGAAGCCCTTCAAAGCCTTTGACTAGCAAGAGGACGGACTGACCAGAACCTACTGACCAGACCTGGATTCTCAGCTAGAATAGCTGTAAGAGGCCAATTCCTCAGTATTTCCAGTAGGCTAAGTCAAATGTGCTTTCAGAGTAGGGCCAAAACAGTCCATTTAATAAAATATACACACCTCTCTAAAGTTATTATTTACCTCCCAGTAGCATTTAGTTAATACACTCCATATATGAATCCTTTTTATAATGCTGGTTTGGATGTAAGATCCAGAGCTATTTAGAAGGCCCAGAGTTATAGCTCCGTAGCCCAGCTGTACTACCACCCCTGATCCTCACATGAATCAGATTAACTATACACAGCTTAAAACTTACTTACATATTTATTAAAACAGCTAAATTTTAATTAATACTTATTATGGCAGCACAGAGAGAGAGAGAGAGAGAGAGAGAGAGAGAGAGAGAGAGAGAAAGCAAATGGGAGAAAGCCTGTGTCCACTTCATGATCACGTGACTTCATGTTCACCTGATGCACCGCCAGTATTCTGAGTTTATGACTTTCTTACTGATTGATTAGCTGTGTTTATGATCATTATGCAGGTAATCTCTGTATGATTATTATCACTTTTTAGACTATTTAATTTGTGGGATTTTTCGACATGTATATTTGGTCCCGCTCCTGTGTCGTCTGGACTGACTGACCGCCTGCTCCCACAAATAACAATTAATTTTGGTCCCATGCCTCAAGGTATTGTGACAGGACCCACAGGAGTCCCGTGGTAATGCAGACCTCTACTTTGCATCCCTTGGCCCAGTCTATGAAGCTTTTCAAAACCTTGTTTTAACAGAATTAATGTATACAGATAAATTTGTTTGTATTGTGAAAACAGAATTGATATTTAGTTGAGAAAATGTGCTTTTGAAGAGGAAATTAACTACTTGGCTGTTTGTATGAGGTGGGCTACATGTTTAGACTTGTACTTAAAAATGTATCTTAGTTATTGATAAATACTTGTTAGCAGTTGTAAAAAAAACTATAATGTCAATTGTCAGGAACTCCAGTTCCCAACAGACAGCGCGGGGAAGGCACGCTCACTCTGCCACTCAGCGCACAGTCCAAAGGTCAACTTCACCTGAGTACTGAGCACGCCCGGCTGACGCTCATTAACAAGACACTATTTAAACCTCTCGAAATCACTGCTTTAATGCGAAGTATTGCCACTTTCCAAGTGCCTTACCAAGCGTTATCTTTACTCCTCGTTCTCTTAGGCCTAGTCCACACGTAGCCGGGTATTTCTAAAAATGAATATCTCCCCTACATCATTTTCAAAAATAATATCATAC
Source organism: Crenuchus spilurus (assembly GCA_036984385.1). Classification (NCBI taxonomy): domain Eukaryota; kingdom Metazoa; phylum Chordata; class Actinopteri; order Characiformes; family Crenuchidae; genus Crenuchus; species Crenuchus spilurus. The sequence continues at coordinate 10,691 of BRDA01056856.1, forward strand.
ACATGAGATCGTTTGAAGAAAATTTTCATCCACATGAATCCGCATAAATATGCCGTAGAGTGTTGTCATAAAGACTCCAAGAGCATAGATGGCAGTGTAACATAAAGCTAATGCCCAATCAGAATCCTTCAAAACAAAAAAGTAAGTAACAAAAAACTTCTCCTTTGCTCCTCCACGTGTTGGAGAAGCTGAACTTGTAAAAACAAACA
>BRDA01056857.1:0-16138 GCA_036984385.1 Crenuchus spilurus
ACCTGAAGCTTGCCGGTTTGAACAAGGCACCTAACCCCTAATTGTAAGTCGCTTTGGATAAAAGTGTCTGCTGAATGCCTCAAATGTAAATGTAACTCAGACAACTGGGTTGGAGCATCTCTGAAATATCAAGGCTTCTGGCCCACTTCCAGTCAGCAGTGGTCAGTACCTTCTGACAGTAGCCTCGAAATTCTCCAGATCTCTGGAAGAACAAGTCTGATCTGCAGCTACACCTCACAACTTCTTCCACCTCACAAGACTTAAAGGATTTGATGCCAGATATCAGTAGATTCTTTCAGAGATCCTGTAGAGTCAATGCTTTTCAGTGACCATGTAGAGTTTTTGCCTTTCTGAGGTCCTGTAGAGTTCATGACTTTCAGAGATTCTTTAAAGTTAATGACTGTCATAGATCATGTAGAGTTCATGCCATTCTGAGGTCCAGTAGAGTTCATGACTTTCAGAGATCCTGTAGAGTTCATGACTTTCAGAGATCCTGCAGAGTTCGGGACTTTCAAAGATCCTGTAGCTTTCATGACTTTCAGAGATCCTGTAGAGTTCATGACTTTCAGAGATCCTGTAGAGTTCATGCCTTTCTGAGGTCCTGTAGCTTTCATGACTTTCAGAGATCCTGTAGAGTTAATGACTTTCAGAGGTTCTGTAGAGTTCATGCCTTTCAGAGATCCTGTAGAGTCTGGGACTTTCAAAGATCCTGTAGCTTTCATGATTTTCAGAGATCATGTAGAGTTCATGACTTTCAAAAATTCTGTAGTGTTCATGACTTTCAGAGATCCTGTACAGTTCATGTGTTTCTGAGGTCCTGTAGAGTTAATGCCTTTCTGAGGTCCTGTAGAGTTCATGACTTTTAGAGATCCTGTAGAGTTCATGCCTTTCTGAGGTCCTGTAGAGTTCATGACTTTCAGAGATCCTGTAGAGTTCATGCCTTTCTGAGATCCTGTAGAGTTAATGACTTTCAAAAATCCTGTAGAGTTCATGACTTTCAGAGATCCTGTAGAGTTCATGACTTTCAGAGATCCTGTAGAGTTCATGACTTTCAGAGATCCTGTAGAGTTCATGCATTTCTGAGGTCCTGTAGAGTTCATGACTTTCATAGATCCTGTAGAGTTCATGACTTTCAGAGATCCTGTAGAGTTCATGCATTTCTGAGGTCCTGTAGAGTTCATGCCTTTCTGAGGTCCTGTAGAGTTCATGACTTTCAGAGATCCTGTAGAGTTCATGCCTCCAGGAGCCAGAGCTGTTTTGTTGGCACAGGGACTAGCAACAGTTTAGTTTCTGTAGAGTTCATGCCTTTCAGAGATCCTGTAGAGTCTGGGAATTTCAAAGATCCTGGAGCTTTCATGACTTTCAGAGATCCTGTAGAGTTCATGACTTTCAAAAATTCTGTAGTGTTCATGACTTTCAGAGATCCTGTAGAGTTCATGTGTTTCTGAGGTCCTGTAGAGTTCATGACTTTCAGAGATCCTGTAGTGTTCATGACTTTCAGAGATCCTGTAGAGTTCATGTGTTTCTGAGGTCCTGTAGAGTTCATGACTTTCAGAGATCCTGTAGAGTTCATGACTTTCAGAGATCCTGTAGAGTTAATGCCTTTCTGAGGTCCTGTAGAGTTCATGACTTTCAGAGATCCTGTAGAGTTCATGACTTTCAGAGATCCTGTAGAGTTCATGCCTTTCTGAGGTCCTGTAGAGTTCATGACTTTCAGAGATCCTGTAGAGTTCATGACTTTCAAAAATCCTGTAGAGTTCATGACTTTCAGAGATCCTGTAGAGTTCATGCATTTCTGAGGTCCTGTAGAGTTCATGCCTTTCTGAGGTCCTGTAGAGTTCAAGACATTCAGAGATCCTGTAGAGTTCATGACTTTCAAAAATCCTGTAGAGTTTATGACTTTCAGAGATCCTGTAGAGTTCATGCATTTCTGAGGTCCTGTAGAGTTCATGCCTTTCTGAGGTCCTGTAGAGTTCATGACTTTCAGAGATCCTGTAGAGTTCATGCCTCCAGGAGCCAGAGCTGTTTTGTTGGCACAGGGACTAGCAACAGTTTATTGAACATTGTAGCATATTGATGGTTTTAGAACTTGAGCTATGAGGCTAATGTTGCTAACACACACCAGAACTCCATAGTCACCAAAATAGCTCAGCAGCCATTTGCACATAACGTGATTGTAGCCTCATTTGAACATAAACTGTCACTATATTGAAGTTTACAAACTAATAAAATGTAACCAGCTGCACAAAGTCACATCGTTTCAACGTAGCATTAAGTTACACCTTGAAATACACATAGCTTATAGTAGGTTTAAATTCTGCCATAAAGAAACAGTTAAAATGGCTGGTTGATTAGATGTATGGGAAAACTTGCAACAAAATAAGATATGTAGTGGTTTATGTTTGCAATACAAAATATATCTTTAAAATATAAGGTTAGCCTTTCAATCAATCAATCAAATTTTATTTATAAAGCGCTTTTTACAACTGATGTCACAAAGCAGCTTTACAGGGTTTTTCTGTTCAGAATTCAGAAAATTCAAATAGTGGTTACGTTAGCTGCTGCTAGCTATGCTAATGTCACGGATGCCGTTCAGCTACAATATTGAATACATGAACCAGCCAATCAGCAGAACAAATATGTACAAAAGATGTAGCACATACAAGAGAAACAAAAGAGATTCTGGGTTGCCACATACTGAAAGATTTACGTGTATTTTAGCTGTCAATGGTGGGAAGGACTGCTCTCTTCCTTTTCAACTCTGTTACCATCAAACACAGAACTGTCCACTCTCTCAGCTTTAATGCCTGATTTATACACTTACAACACTGTCTATTCATTATCTACTGTGACAGAAGTGCATTTTGTCAGAGTACATTTTGAAAGTAGCCCTGAAAAATGTTTTTAATGATACAGTTTTTTCCAAATAGCCCAGCTTGACATAAAAACGATGCAACTTTGGAGTGATTTCGTATCATAACAAGATCACGTATGTAATATTTTGTATTTATGTAGATAGTGTTACTGATTGGCTGCAGAAAACGCCATGCTGTGTGATAATATTTTGCTCTATGGTCGCTTTACATACTACTAGTTAATTCATTAACATCCCCACCAAGAAAGAAGAAATATAAATATTATGTTATTGTTCAGGTGGGGGTAGGGAGGGGAACAATAATAAAACAGTCGTTTTTTTTTGTTGTTTTTTTAAATAACCCCACAGTTTTTTAATGCACACTTTAAACATACAATGACATTGCAGTTTATGGTAAAATCAGATCCTAAACTACAAACACAAAAACTTTGCTATAACATGCTAATTATGTTAACTTTTTAAACACCACTCTCATCTGTTCATCAGCATTTGATCCAGTTTATTGTGGTATGGCTGCGCAGCATTGCTAGTTTGAATTCAGACAAGAAAATGTTGCATTTCTACTGGACTGTAGTGGATGTTTTTTAGCCTACCATACCTCAACTGATTGGTAGAGATGACACAATCACATGGTCAACACATTCTTCAATAAGATACAGTGACTTAAACATGCTCTTCCAAAAGGTTGAGAAGAATGTTAAAGGGTTAAGATGTACAAGTGTATAAGTGGAGCAACCCAAATTCTGTATCACTATTTTTAATTACTTATCCAACTTTCGCTCAACTGGCTGCAGTTGTTTCCACCAAAATACATCACCAAAACCTCTCTCAAACTACAACCAGATCTTTAATAAGGTCTCACAAACTAATCAGCATCTCCTTTAGTGATGTTTTTAGACTGTTTCAAATGATACAAATGTTTGGTTATAAATCTTACACAGTGAAAATGTATTAGTATGACATTCTTTTTCAGAACAGATGACTAGTGAGTTGTGGAAAAGTAAGACAAAAAGAGTGAAAAGGAGACATGAGATGGGAATGATCCAAATGGAAGAAGAGAGCTAGAGACATATCTGAAGAGAGACAGAGAAAGAGAGAGAGAGAGAGAGAGAGAGAGAGAGAGGTGTGTGTGTGTTGGCTTGTGCTATCTCCAGAGGAAAATGTCAAAGCTCTGTGAACACATGTCACAGTTGTCATGGTGACAGCATCCCTGAGAACAGCAGCAACCCGCACCTGCCCCCTCATTTGCATAACCACACCCATCACATACACTGCATGCATATGCATGAGATTGAGCATGGCAGCTCACACAATAAAACGTGAAGGTGAAGGTGCACCTGCACAATGTGTGTACCTTTACTCATGTTATTAATTAACACTATGTGGCAAACATGGTTATGTTTAATAACCTGATATTTAACTTTCCCAGCCCTCTATAACCCCCCACACATAGAAATTGTTAAAACAAATGATTCTCTACAGATGAGAAAGCAAAGAGCCAATTTACCTCCTTCTGGTGAAATGGTTCTTCTAAATTCCATAAAAGAACATTTTTGGTAATGGATCTATAGAGCACAAAAAGTGATCCACTATTATCACAAGCTCAACAGTGTGAAAACACATCCTCTGTAAGAACAATGCATACTTGCTGTTTATTTAACTGGATGTATAAATATATGCCTTATCATATGAGCTATAAGATCAAGTGAGAATACATTGGACTACATACACACAAACAAATCAGTGGACTGAAGACAGCGTCTGATTTGGAGCAGAGCTGGAGTGTCATGCCCTAGATTCTTCTCTCTCTCTCTCTCTCTCTCTCTCCCTCTTTCTCTGTCTCTCTCTCTCTCTCTCTCTCTCTCTCTCTCTCTCTCTCTCTCTCTCTCTCTCCCTCTTTCTCTCTCTCTCTCTCTTTCTCTCTCTCTCTCTCTCTCTCTCTCCCCAGCATGTCTGAGCCAGGGGAGGGACAGACTATTGGCTCAATAACTGTCCCCAGGCAACACACACACACACACACACATGCACACACTGTGCACATGGTGCCTACTGCAGCATTAATCAGTCTTCAGAAAAGGAGAGGAGGGAAAGAGATGAGAAAAGAGGAAAAAAGAAGACAAGAGTGGAGAATAGAAGATAGAGGAAGAGAAAAAAAGAGAAGAGAAACTCATAAGGGCAGAAAAGAATGGACAAGAGAAAATGAAAAAAGAAAAGAAGAGAAACGTAGAGAACAGGTGAACAATGTGAAAAATAGAGAACAGAAGAACACATGTGAAGAGAGAGTAGAGAAGAGAATAGAAGAGAAGCGATGAGAGAAGAAGGGATGAGAAAGGTAGAGAGTGATTAGAGGAGAAGAGAACTGAAGAGAAGATGAGCAAAGAAGAGAAGAGGAATGTAGAGACGAGAAAAGGAAAAAGTAGAGAAGAGACAATAGGAGAAGATCAAAGAAATCAACAGGAGAGATAAGAAATCTAAAGAGAAGAGAAAAGTAAACAAGAGAGGAGAATAAAGAAGAGAAGAGATGAAAAACACAAGACTTGAGTAGAGAAGAGAACAGAAGAGAAGCACTGAGAGAAGAAAAGAAGAGAAGTGATTAGAGGAGAAGAGGAGCAAAGAAGAGAAAAGTAGAGATGAGTAAAGGAAAGTGTAGAGAAGAGGCAATAGGAGAAGAAAAGAGAAAAATAGAGAGCAAAGGTAAAGAAGTCTAAAGAGAAAAGGAGAGAAGAGAAGAGGAAAAAGAAGAGAGGAGAATGTGTGCTGTTTATTGTAGACTCATCCTGTCTGAGGTTTTCAGTGAAAGTGTGAATATTTGTTGAAGGAAAGATCTGCAGCAGAGAGTGAAGCTGAGAAACGCTGAGTCTTTTCCTGTGAATGAAAACGACAGCCACACTTATTTACACTCCAAACTCTCCTTTGAACTGAGTTTATTGCTACACGGTGCAGAGCGCCAACCAGAAGACGGCTGAGACAGCCAAAACCAACAGCCCCCGAGTCTTTGAAATTTACGACAGGAACTAATGAAAAAATTCCTGCTTTCACATCCTACAGTCTCAGGGATGGAAAAAGTCCACAGAAACTGTACTTAAGTCAAAGTTTCGCTTCTGTGTCAAAAACTAACTCAAACGTGGAAATATGGAACCAAAAATATACTTTCATGAAAGTCACAAAAGTATGTACACAAGTGTATAAAAATGAACAGTAAACGGTTTAACAAATACATTTGATTTTGATTGTTTAATGGTGGTGACTTGGTGGATACCACGCTCACCTCTCAGAACTGGGGTTTGGTTCGAGTCCCCATCTGTGTGGAGTTTCCTCCAACGTCTTAAGTTTCCTCCTACAGTCCAAAAACATGGAGACAGGTGAATTAGGTACTCTAAATTGTCCGTAGGTGTGGGCCCATTGATGGATTGGCGCCCTGGACTTACCTAGGATAGTGTGTTCCCGGGGAAAGGGTAGGGGACTCCAGCAGGACCGTGATCAGGATTACACTGGAGATAATGCACAGATTGATGTTTTATGGTGTTAAAAAGTCCATCAAAAATGCAATTTAGAATATCCAATTAAAAATGTCCATTTTAAATGTATTTTGAAAGGACATATATGGAACTCTCGAGGGGACATTGTTTATCTTTTATACGGCTGGTCAAAAATTCATATATTGAGACCACAACATAATAAATTGACTTAAGCTTAAATTTCTACATTAATTTGAGGTCACCAAACACTTAACTCATGGCCAAACGAACAATATTAACATTATTAACAAGCTCATTAACAATATTGATGCCTCAATTTATTATCTAGTGTGTTAATTATAATCATCCATGATCACTATGACACCTCAAGGCGTCTGTAAAAAATGTCCCAAATATGAAGGAATTTTGGCAAAGAAAATCACTCAATTTGTCATATTAAAATCAGATCTGTTCACTTTATTAGACAGGTTGCAACATGACCAATCGGATCCCTTGTTCACTTTATTAGAGTTCCTTACTTTCTATTTTCACTTTTTCCAGCTCGCTTACAGCTTTATTGTACAGGTGCACAGTTACGGACTGTTACTGCCCCGTTTATCAGCATGTTAGTGCTGAGATTAAATGGTGGACTAAAATCTGTTATTAAATTACATGAAGGGCATTCTAAAAAAAAAATAGTGCCCAAACAATTTACCACAATTTAACCGTCATCAAGATTACATATGAAAACACAGAAGACATACAGTCCTGTACAAATGTTGGTGCGTCCCAGTCAAAAAGTTAATTTTTGTTGTTTTTTTTAAGTGAAAATAAGTGTCAGGGAATGAAAATATTTAAAATATTTTTCACACATTGTAGTGCAGAGCTTATGAATTTAACAAATAAAAAAGCATATACAAATTTAATATGCCATATATACAGGGGTTGGACAATGAAACTGAAACACCTGTCATTTTAGTGTAGGAGGTTTCATGGCTAAACTGGACCAGTCTGGTGGCCAATCTTCATTAATGTCACATTGCACCAGTAAGAGCAGAGTGTATAGTATATTATGATGCACACATTATGGTGACATACCAGAGTTCAAAAGAGGACAAATTGTTGGTGCACGTCTTGCTGGCGCATCTGTGACCAAGACAGCAAGTCTTTGTGTCTAAATATTATTGAGCCACTTTGGGGTGTTTTGGAGGAGCGAGTCAGGAAACGTTTTCCTCCACCAGCATCACGTAGTGACCTGACCACTATCCTGCAAGAAGAATGGCTTACATTCAATCTGACCACTGTGCAGGACTTGTATATGTCATTCCCAAGATGAATTGATGCTGTATTGGCCGCAAAAGGAGGCCCTAAACCATACTAATAAATTATTGTGATCTAAAACCAGGTGTTTCAGTTTCATTGTCCAAACCCTCTCTATATATATATGAGTAAGTATATAAGAAACAAATATGTATGTATGTATATAAACACATTTTCACATATAAATTCAATAAAATATGTATTTAAATCTGAGATAATGTCATTTAAGATTCAGGATTTGGTACATAAATTGGCTATATTGTGCTGTAAACATTGTGCCTCCTGGTTCCTATCACCACCACTGTAAAGAACTCAGAGTCTCTACAAAAACAGTCTCTACAAGTTTCACTACATTGAAACACTTCACAGCCAAACACTCTGAATAACTTTGTTTACACCTCAGTGACTAAATTATGCTGAAATGTTGCTGGATTTCCTCTTTAATAAGTTAGAGTAATAGCTTTTTGGTGGACTTATTTAAGTAATTTGTCATTTGTCTCGTTGTTCCTACATAAATGATCACTACTGTGCTGCACTGGAGGAAGCTGCAGGTTTGCAGAAATGGAGAGCTGTAGCAGGGTAAGAGAGAAAAGGTGAGGGGGGATACAGAGGGCACAGCTGGTCTGAGTGAGGTTACTGGATCTCCTTTCGTCCTGCTCTCCAGTGCCCCTCTGCTCTGGCTAATTGTGAGCTATTAGTCTCCACTGCTGAAAATTACACGTCTTATTAAATACAGAATTTCAAATGAGCCACGTTAAATCAGAAAGTGCTCCCCTTTTAATGAAGCTAATTTATATGGAAATTGAGTATAATCCACACGATTCACAGGCAGATTTTTTCTCACTGGATGCAGCCGAACTAACCAGTGCAAAAAGTTTCCCCCCTCTATAACTGAATTTTGGTATGAGGTCAAATTTTCTGTTGACTGACGGGACAGGGCAGCATGCAGAACTGTTTCAGACTTTAAGACACTTTCTGACATTACCAATTTAATTAGAAAAAGTGTAAAAAGTTATTACTTTTAAATGTAAAAAAATCTAATTCAGACTTGGCCCAGCATAAAATTTCTACGATTATGACTTGCAGTTTTGAATTACTGTCTTAATGTGACTGAGCTAATACTGAGAGACTGAGAATATTTCATTTCTCTTTAGTATGACCTCCTTGCTTATTTCTCAGTTCATTTTAACTAGTGTCAAACAGTTGATATTTGGTTTTGCAGACTAAAAAAAATTATTTTATAAAAAAATCCAATTTAATGAGAAAAATGTTACATTTACACAAATAAAAAAATTAAGAGTAAATATTATGTTTACATAAGCAATAATGTCAGATTTCATGAGTAAAAATTTTCTTTTCTGAAGTAAAAAAAAATCACATGTAATTAATTCAAATTCCTGGGACAAAAATGTAATTTTCATGAGTAAAAATGTCTATGTATGTGTGTGTATGTACTTTGTATGTATGTATATATATATATATATATATATATATATATATATATATATATATATATATATATATATAAGGTAAAAAATGCAAATTTCACAAGGAATTAATTTGAGTGTTAGATATGATTTGATGTAAAAGTTTAGTTCTTAATGAAATGTGACCCAGCCAGGGAAAACCAGGCCAAAGTCACTAGGCAACTTATTGAGATATGATGTCAATATCTGTCACTCACATTAGCGACAGAACTTATCCACTCGGTATTATTGCTGTAAATGAAAGATAACAGTCTCAGATATCTATCCGAGTACATATTTTGATCAAAAAACAAAACTTAAATGCACAAAAGTTTGTCTTAAAAAAAACTAATTTTGAAAAAAAAAAGAATGACTTTGACCTGGTTTTCCCTGGCATGGTCACAAATTGTGCAAAAGCATGGAAACAAGAATAAAATTTGTAATTATTCCATGGAAAAGTAATCAACATGTATCAGCAGTCAAACTGCAGTTATTACTTGTGAAATCTTAATCACCACATGCAATTTTACACAAATTATAAAAATTCTTATTGGAAAACCCATTTCAAATAAACTCAAAACACTTCATTCTTAGACCTGAAAGTTTACATAAAATATAGTACCAGTGAAAAGTCTGGGCACACCTTCTCATTCAATGTTTTTTTTTCTACATGGTTTATTATTTATACAATTATTATTGTATAAATTACTACTGAAGTCATTCAGACTATGAGTGAACACATAAGGAATCATGTAATAAACTTAAAATTGTTAAACCAAAATGTTTTACATTTTTCAAAGTAGACACACAACTGATGTCTCAAACACATTAAGAGACAAGAAATGCAAGTCAGGAACTCTTGACAAGACACAGCTATTAACTGAAAGCCATTCCGAGTGACTACCTCATAAAGCTGACCGAGAAAATGCCAAGAAAGGTGGAACATAAGCAAGAGGTGCCTACTTTGAAGAATCTAAAATATACAATTTGCAAAGAATCTATAATGAGGACAATTTTTAAATATTGAAAAACCACTGAATGTCCAGAAGGTGTGTCCAACCTTTTGACTAGTACTGGACATTCAATGTAAAAGTTCATTTTAATACTAATATTAGCATTAATACTCAACAATACTGTTAATATGAAGCATGTTTGACACTTCATATTAATGATTAGCAGCCAAAAGCAACGTAAAAGCAGAAATTGTTCTGGTCTTAAGTTCAGTTACCTGGTGGTCAATAGCAGAGTGATGGAGGCTGAGGATTTGAGGCCAATGCAGTAGCAGCAGCGATGGCCCATCCCATGACTCACCCTGATGATTCATAACACACTGCTTTACTTTGGGCTGTTAAAGGTTCTTATTTCTTGAGGAGAACTTAATTAGAGACAGCCTTTGCGTGACCCTCTCCGATTCTCTAATTCACTTTCCCTCGATCAATTTCTCTCTGTCTGTCACTACAGACAGCCAGTGGCCGGCTAATGATTTATTAATGCTGCAGCTGGCTGCAGTACATCACTGTTAACATGTTCAATAATGCCATCTAGTGGAACTGTGCAGCCAGCAAGCAATCCACAAGCTCAGTCAGAAATACTACAGTCATGGCCAAATTTTTGAGAATGGAACAAATTCGCTGCCTTAATTTTTTCCAGAACATTTTTTCAGATGTTTATATGGTATAATGAAGTACCATAAGTATTCCATAAATTTTTGTTTTTTACTTTTTATTGACAAATACATCCAGTTTAAACAAAGACTTAATATTTACAGTGTTGATCCTTCTACTTTAAAACTTCATTAATTCTCCTAGGCATGCTGGATATAAGCTTCTGGGCAAAATATTGAGTGATGGCAACTCATTTTTACCTAATCAGTGCTTGGAGGTGATCGGAGTTTTTGTTTGTCCACAGGTTCTCAATGGGATAGCACTCACCTTTTCTTCTCTGAACAATAATTTTTCCAGATGTCCAAGTCTGAATGGGGCTACACGACAGAAAATAACTATGCCCCTGTACTCTGCAGTCCAATCCCTATTATACATATAGTTAGTCTCGGATGAAGCCCCCTTCAAACTGTTTGGGACATCTGGAAAAATTGTCCGAAGAAAATTTTAGTGCTAGCATGAGTCCTGCGTCATGCCAACAGTAAAGCATCCGGAGCCCGTTCATGTGTGTTGTTGCCTCTCATCCACAGCAGTGGGTTCGTTCGGAAATTTTGCCTAAGAACACAACCATGAATGAGGGATGGTATCAAAACATCCTCCAAGAGCAACAATCTAGGAGCAATTTGGAGATGAACAGCGATTTTTCAACCAGGGGAATCATGTCACAAAGCAGAAGTGATGACCAAGTGGCTCAGTCAATTTAAACATTGAAATTTTGGGTCCATGGCCAGGAAACTCCCCAGATCTCAATCCCACTGAGAACCCGTGGTCAGTCCTCAAAAAGAGGGTGTATAGACAAAAACCTAAAAACTGTGATCACTCACAATTTTGCCCAGAATTGCCAGCATGCCGAGGTGAATTTCAGAAATTTTAAAGAAGGGTCAACACTGTAAACATTAAGTCTTTGTTTAAACTGAATGTATTTGCCAATGAAAAAAAAACGGAGGCAGCAAACTTTGTGAAAACCAAAATTTGTGCCACTCTCAAAACTTTTGGCCACAACTGTACAGAGGACAGAATTGAAATTATGGAGTTAATTATGTCCCGAAAGTTTAAAATTACATACATCTTTATGCTAAACTCATTGCACCTCTGATTAAAATATAGGTAAAAAAAATACTATTATTTTTCTATTGAAATATTTTTGTATCCATATTTATATCCATATAGAATATTAGCTAAAGTTAATACTAATTTCTGCTTTTATTGTTTGCCTTACTTTAATTTGCAGTCACTTTCCTGCTTTGGCTTGTAAATTTAGGTTTTTTACTTAGTTTTTAGCACAAAATCCATACTGAACAATAACAAATGAGCATCATGTTAACTACCTTCCATTCATTATTAGCCATTTTATCATAATGCTTCAATAATATGAATGAGATTGAGAAATATAACTACTTCTATAATACATTCATTAAAAGGTCTATTTCTTTTTGGAGAAAAACATAAAAACATTGAAGTTAAGCAAAATGTTTATTTGAAAAACAGAACCAAAAATGCAAAAAAAAACTAAACAAAACAAAAAAAAAAAAAAAAAAAAAAAAAAAAAAAAAAAGATTTGCATAAATACATAGATTAACATTTTTATATAAAAGCAATACATTTCAACATAGACAAGCATTTGAAAAAAGAACAGTGCATATGCAAAAAGCCTAGAGAAAAATCATCTCAAATTTTTATTCCCGTTGTTACTTTTTTGAGAACGCTTTGGTGCATCTTTTAAATTCAACAAGCATCATGGGTCATCTGCATTACTTTTCAGAAATCTGATCAAGGATCAGCTACCCTGCGGACAACAGGAACTGAACCTAGACCAAAACCTGTCCAAATGTATCCAGACACCCCTGAGTGAATTCACAAGCTTTGATGCCACCTCTAACTGATGTTTAGTAAAAAAATTTCTGACGAATAGTATGGCACTTTGACTAATGCCAAGCATCATGTAGATGGGTTTATAGGCCCCAGCACTGGACTGTGGAGCAGAGGAACTGCATTCTCTGGAGTGATGGAGCTTCAACCTCATAAACCCATATGAGCTCATATGGGTTGAGTTGCTGTGGAGTTTGTGATCCAGAAAGTATAATTCAACATCCATTCACTAATACAGTCAATACAAACCTTCAGCAACACCTAGTGCAAAGTCTTAAGTGTAGAGGTTCTTACCACAGCAAACTGGTACAAATTATGATTTTAGAAAAAACATAGGATCAGAAGGTGTCTACAAACGTTTGGACATTTTTTATTTCTGAGACACTTCCAATGCATGGACCCAGTGCTTACTGGTGATACTGAAATATTCCACGAAATATTAAACTACAGGCAAACAGAGTCTTGTACAGGACATTTAAACCATTATATCACACCAAAAAAAACAAAAAACAAAAAAAAAAAAAACAAAACAAAACAAAACAAAAAAAAAAAAAACCAATGGTTCTTTGTTTGACTTAGCACCCGTTGCATAATTAAGAAATGAATCCAGTTGTGATACAAAAGAGAAAAAGGAAGCTTGCTGGCTGGGTGAGTTCACAGAGGTTAGCAGTGGCTAGCTTTAAACAGCAGAAGGCCACAACAAAAACGAAAAAAATCTAACAAAACAGAGATCATGAAACTCCCATATTACACTGATTTTGACATTTTCAAGCTGAAAAAAACCCACAATACCACAGAAAACCTAACAAATAACAGCAACAATAATGGAAAAACACTCCAAATAGAGCACAAGCTTTGCTACCTGGCAGTTAGATGTTAAAGTCTTTCTTCAGCACACCTTTTCCATTTTCCAGAAAATCTGTACGGTTGCAAACGTTTTGTTTTTTCAACTACTTTTCACCTGACTCTGCCATTCGGCTGCACACCTTAGGTAGAAAGCTCTCCAACACGGTACAAAAATAAAACTCAGAAAATCAATAAGGCATTAAAAAAATAACGTGTGCTAAATAATGTTAATCTGTCTACAGTTGTTTCAACTCTATAAAAATAGTTTAAAAATCTAACAAGAATTCAGTACAGTGTCTCAATATAGTCATCTACACAATATTGGTTTCGCCAAACATCAGACAGCGACGAGTTGAGAGTAAAAACATGAAGAAAGAAAAATATAAAGGCTGACTTTGCTCTTTCCCTCCTAAGACATTGCCATATGAAGGCTCAACTGATGAGGAAAAATACACAGTAACATCTGCTCTCGTCTGAAAGCTTCAGAACGGTCTGTGCTTTCAGTAAGACAATAGCTGGGTCATGATTTTGTGAACAGTGAACATCCTGCGCTAAAATTAAAGATACAGCTTCATCTGAACATGCCCAAGTGCCTCAAACATGCTAACAATAGCCCACATTTATTAAAAGATCTCATGGATCTAGGATTAGGTCTTGTATATCCAGTTATGTAAAAGCCAGAAGCTGACCCCAGATCAACATTCTTATCCTAAGTAATTTGATCAACATGAGCAATTGCCTGGTTAGGATTATGCAAGTGAAGCGTGCCAACTGGTCCCTGCTAGCTTTCATTTGTTTTGAACTATATAAAAAAAAAAATACAGCAGCATTTATCCATCTAAACTCTATAAGCTGCAGCTGGAACATAGTTAATTGGAAGTGCACTCAAAAAAGAAGTAATACCTTGGTGAACACCCTAATTGAACTGCTAGTCTCAAACAAAAAAATAAAGTTCACCATTCATAATTTAATTTAAAAAACTAAAAGCACCATATTTTATATTAATTACATATGAATATTTCATTTGGAGTCAATTCCTATTCAAAAACATTAAAATGATAAAAACATTTAAAATATCACTATGTGTAATGAATATTAAATAAACAGTGGCTTTTTTAAATTAACAGAAACAATTTTTCACTACATTAAAAATTTTAGACAAGCATCAACACGTTTTGTTGATGCCCTAAATGACAATAAGTTAACCTGTCTTCTACATAGGGCTGTGTATTAGCAATAAGCTGGCAATTTGTTACACATCATGAAACAGGGATTATGATTCCATATACTGTGATATATTACAGTACCATAAGCAAGAAAAAATTACCTTTTTAAATTCTAATTCTAGTCTAATGGCCGACTCATGGTTTAAACAACAAAATCACTAAACCAATTTTAATATATTCAATTAAACCAGGGGTGTCCAAATCCAGTCCTGGAGGGCTGGATTCCTGCAGTTTGGTGATTTCTCTGCTCTGATACTACAATTAAACTTGCTCATTACCTGCTGAGCTGAATCAGGTGTGTTTGATCAGGGAGATCAAAAAACTCTGCAGGAATCCGGCCCTCCAGGACTGGATTTGGACACCCCTGAATTAAACTAGTCATTGAAAATACTGTTTTTGAAAATATTAAAATACTCAAGTGTATCAATATTTTCCATACACCCCTACCGCTACAGAGAACACATTTCTGCACATTTCAAAAGTATTTTCTCTCTCTCTCTTTTTTTTTTTTTTTTACTAAACTTAACATTTTGCTGGAAAAATAAGCAAAATGTGACCTGTGCAAAAAATTGCAGCACATTTTTCCACCAAATGTGTTAAATTCTGTAAATTGTGTTTTCAGAAGCAATTAAGTCTTTTCTACATAGAGGACAGGTTGATCTGTTTTCAGAAAGCATATGATTGTGTTGTATATTAAATACTTGTTCAAACGTTTGCACTGGACTCTAATAAAAGCCAAGCACATTTCTACTGACATTTAAAAACGTGTTTGGAGTCACTGCATATTCTGTTCTTTTCTAAGTGTAGGGATGCACAATAAACAATTATTGTCTGTGATAACTGACCCTAAGTTACAGATGCAGCAGACAGAGATTAAAGTTGTAAATTGCTGAAGTACAGCTTTAAAGTGTTTGACTGAGGTATTTAAGCTAAATGAAACAGCAAAACAAAATCAAACCAAAGATGTCCATTGCAATGACATACTAGTCTTAGAACACTGTGATGAGTGTCACTAAAAAATGTCACTATATGAAAATCCCCTTAGGTGTCAATCAAGGTATTTAAAGGAATAATTCAGGAAAAAATAAAATGGACCTAATTTAGACCCTTATGTTGATCATTCAAGACATTTGTGGTGCTTTAGCTTTTCAATGCTGCTACTAGGCTAATGTAGCTAACAACATTTTCCATCACAGTAATACATACAAGAATCTGACCTCCACTGTTATCCCACGCATGCTGTAAACACACATGAAATAGAAGGCAGTGAGCACCCAAAGTGGTGGGCAGCCACATCATCTACAGCAACCAGGAAACAGTTGGGGGTTAGGTGCCTTGCTCAAGCGCACTTAAGCAATGTCCTGCTGGTTTCAAACCAGCAATGTTTTTTAATATATATAATATATATATATATAAT
>BRDA01056862.1:0-12432 GCA_036984385.1 Crenuchus spilurus
TTGTGTTCTATTCTGAATAAAATATTAGATGTTGGCACCTCCACATCATTGCATTCAGTTTTTATTCACAATTTGTTTAGTGTCCCAACATTTTTTTATATGGTTTGTACTCGCTTGCATACCATGAGCTCCTTATACTTCTACTCTGACTCTTTTCTGCTTATCTGTATAGCACTGATGTTTTTCTGACTTCTCTCTTTCTGCCTTCATTCTTTTCTGCCTCAGGTGTATTAGCACTGACATTTGTCTGTCTTGTCTGTTTCAGGACTGACTATTTTTTGATTGTTTGAGTGTTTTTCTGACTCAAGTGTATTACATTAATAAACCCTCACATTGTGCATGCTTTTTGACCTGTTTGCCTGCATTTCAGGTGCATATGCATGTAGGAATGAAGGGACATTCTGAAATGGAGTTGCTGCCAATCAGAGACTTCCGTCTAGATGGCAGGACTGAAGGCTGGGAGAAAAACTTCAGAGTGGTGCTTGGACCTCTGTGCTTTTTATAGCGTTCTCCACACTCCTAATTATGAAGAGCATTTCAGGGAAATTTCTGTTTCTGTCTAATTTAGTGACTATCTTCACTCTGTTGAAGGCAGTGCAAAAGAAAACCTGTTTTTTATTGTTTCTCTTGTAGAATCAAGTTTGCTTAACTGATATTTCAAAATTAACCCTTGCTTTGAATTTGTTACAGTAACATTTACTGATGTACAGAAAGCAGGTTTGCTGTATAGGTGTCTTTATATGTTTACATATGTGTATGTTTATGTGACTGTGTATATTTATCCAAAATGTTCTTTGTTGATTTAATTTTAATATTTTTGCCAATGTTTGCTGTTGATTTCAAAATTTGAGCGTGTATTAGTCTAACATTACAGCACATTGTTCTTAACATTAAAAAACAGTACAAATACAAAGATCTGTTTGTTTTTATATAGATAATATGCATCAAAAGGATTCAGTTAACCATTTTTATTCAAAAATAAATAAATGAATAAACATTTTTAACCATTCTTATTATTGATTTAATATGAATGAACCAGACACTTATAATAGGATTAATTTAATCAAAGAATGTAACTCTTTGTTTTATAATCCAGCTCAGATATGCCAGGTAAATCTATCCCTAAAAATATAGTCTTTAAAAAGAATAAAATGTGTTAAATGAAATAATTCAGTGTTATAAAATAATATGGTCGATTACACGGAGCAAAAAATTATTACACAAGTGAGTACTTTTGAATGTTGATTGGCTCTGCACTTGTCATAGAACGTTACCACGACAACCAATCCGAGCAGGCAATGCGGACGTCACTCAGCATTAGCTCCGCCCCAATTGCTGGATTTCTTCCTGCTCAGGTTTCAGGATTTCGCTGTTCTTCGAGACTCATTAAATCTCTATGAGAGGTGGAAACTCTAAGAGGAGGAAACACGTGAGTTTAATCATAAAATACATTTAAATTCGGTTTATTAGAGAAACAGACTGTAAAGTCTGAGTGCTGTTAACGACACTTCCTCCAGCTTCTGTTCAGCTCAGTTTCAGACCTGCTTGCTGATTTTTTTATGTTATTATGGTGTATATATTTTGTCGCTGGATTCGTTTGATCTTCTATATGAATACTACGATATTATAGAACATAAAAGTTGTGTTGTCGAACAAAAAACGAATAATAATGTGAAGAGTGACTTTACTCATGACTTTCCTCACTCAGTCTAAGCTGTCAGCAGTTCTGCTCTGCCTTTCTCTTTCTCACAGCAGTCTGCAGACATCTGCTGTATTCCTGTTTATTATGGAAGCCAGTTTCTGCCACCTAATCATTATTTTTCATCATTAAGTAAAATTCTGTGCCAGGTGTTTATTTTGATGTGATATTTAAAAAAAAAAATGAGATCACGTCTCAAACTAATGATGTAGCATGTCAAAATATTGACATATCAAAAAATATAATAATGAAAAATAATATACTATATAAAACTAATAATATTACAAGGGTGTACAATATAATGAAACACTGTTAGGCATAATCTCAGGTGCAATAATACATTTGACATAACACAATAAAGACATCACAAGCCAAGATGCATTGACAGTAAGTACAGTAGACAATAAATACAATATACATGTGAGATACATGTGTTACGGACTTAATGGAAGAGTTTCCTCAGGTATAGAATATTGCAGTAGAAGAGGTGTGGCCTAATTAGGGCTTTCCTTATATATACTGAAGAGAGTGGTTGGTTATACGTTTTGAGTGTTGAACACAATCCACTCACAATATGTATTTCATACCAGCAGCATGAAGATGGATGAAGATAATGAAAACCAGTGCACTCATAGAGGATTCCACAAAACAATGCATTCACAGGAACCAGATGGCCTGAAAGGGTCGGAGAAAACCCTGTACAGCACCAACAGTAATAACAAAGTACACCACACTATACTACACCATACATGAAGCTAAACTACACCTCACTATAATACACCAACATAAAATTAAACTACATCTCACTATAATACACCAACGTAAAGCTAAACTATACCTCACTATACTACACCAACGTAAAGCTAAACTACACCTCACTATAATACACTAACGTAAAGCTAAACTACACCTCACTATACTACACCAATGTAAAGCTAAACTACACCTCACTATAATACACCAATGTAAAGCTAAACTATACATCACTATACTGCACCAACGTAAAGCTAAACTACACCTCACTATAATACACTAACGTAAAGCTAAACTATACCTCACTATACTACACCAACGTAAAGCTAAACTATACCTCACTATAATACACTAACGTAAAGCTAAACTATACCTCACTATAATATACTAATGTAAAGCTAAACTACACCTCACTATAATACACTAATGTAAAGCTAAACTACACCTCACTATAATACAATAGCGTAAAGCTAAACTACACCTCACTATAATACACTAACGTAAAGTTAAACTACACCTCACAATAATACATTAACGTAAAGTTAAACTACACCTCACTATAATACACTAACATAAAGCTAAACTATATCTCACTATACTACACCAACGTAAAGCTAAACTACACCTCACTATAATACACTAACGTAAAGCTAAATGACACCTCACTATAATACACTAGCATAAAGCTAAATGACACCTCACTATAATACACTAACGTAAAGTTAAACTACACCTCACTATAATACACCAATGTAAAAAACTACACCTCACTATAATACACTAACGTAAAGCTAAACTACACCTCACTATAATACACTAACGTAAAGCTAAACTGTACCTCACTATAATACACTAACGTAAAGCTAAATGACACCTCACTATAATACACTAACTTAAAGCTAAATGACACCTCACTATAATACACTAGCGTAAAGCTAAATGACCCCTCACTATAATACACTAATGTAAAGCTAAACTACACCTCACTATAATACACTAACATAAAGTTAAACTACACCTCACTATAATACACCAATGTAAAAAACTACACCTCACTATAATACACTAGCGTAAAGCTAAACTACACCTCACTATAATACACTAGCGTAAAGCTAAACGACCCCTCACTATAATACACTAATGTAAAGCTAAACTACACCTCACTATAATACACTAACGTAAAGTTAAACTAAACCTCACTATAATACACCAATGTAAAACTAAACTACACCTCACTATAATACACTAACGTAAAGCTAAATGACACCTCACAATAATACACTAGCGTAAAGCTAAATGACACCTCACTATAATACACTAACATAAAGCTAAACTACACCTCACTATAATACACTAACATAAAGCTAAACTGTACTTCACTATAATACACTACATAAAGCTAAACTATACCTCACTATACTACACCAACATAAAGCTAAACTACACCTCACTCTTCCAAAAGTAAAGTTGAACTGCACTGAGTAAACCATTATACATTTTTAAAAACTGGTTTTGAAACATGGATTTTGTCAAATGCTGATTCGTTCTGATGTCAAGTCTAAGCATTTTGTGGTGTAATTTGTCAAAATAATGATGAAACTCATATTGCTTTTCATTGCTACACTGCACTATAACATACAAGCTACTCTACACTGCATCAATTGTGTTTTCTGCAGAAACGTAATTTCTCTAAGGACAATGGTGATGCCTGTTTATGTGTGTGTGAATGTGTCTGTACGTGACTATACATGTGTGTGTCTTTGTGTGAATGTGATTTGTAATGTGCTGCTCATTCACATGTTCACTTTTTGGCTCCTTTCACTTGGACTCTTTTTATATCTGTTCTCTACTCTTTTATTTGATATACTTAATATACACAGCTGGACATTAAAACTGCATCACCACTGAAGACATGAGATTTCTGAATGATATTTATGTGTCAAGTTGTTTATGATACATGTCACACATGATACAAATACAGCTCAGTCAGGATTTCAGAATCAATCAGTATCTGATTTATCCACCACAGGCAGAAATAACCACTTCCACATCATCTGTCATAGAGAGGAAGACATACTGGATGTTTAATGCCCATGCCCAGAGTCTCATATAAGAGTCCAGACTCAATGTGCTTTTTCTAATGTCTTGGACTTGATATTAGTTGTTCTGGGTCTAAGACTGTATTAAATGTATTTAATGGTTTGGTTTAACTGATTGGAATGGGAAACAAGTAGGCATTGATTGGATTCGTTAGGCAGTAGGTGTTGACTGGATTCGTTAGGCAGTAGGTGTTGACTGGTTTCGTTAGGCAGTAGGTGTTGATTGTTTTCGTTAGGCAGTAGGTGTTTATTGGATTCGTTAGTCAGTAATTGTTGACTGGATTCGTTAGGCAGTAATTGGTACAACTCTTGGTACAAGCTGTGGTTATCTCACACCTCGATTACTGCAACGCTGTGCTAACAGGCCTCCCAGCCTGCACTATTAAACCACTTCAGATGGTCCAGAATGCAGCAGCACGTCTGGTTTTTAACCATCCAAAACGGGCACATGTCACCCCACTGCTCATTGAGCTACACTGGCTTCCGAATGCTGCCCGGATCAAACACAAAGCCTGCACAATCGCCTATAAGGTGATGACAGAGCAGGCTCCCTCTTATCTGCACTCGCTCTTAAAAGCTTATGTCCCTGCCCGGTCGCTGCGCTCCTCCACTGAACGTCGCTTTGCTTTGCCTAACATTCACACAAAGCAATCCAGACTGTTCTCCTCAGTAGTTCCCAGATGGTGGAACAAGCTGCCTACCACCACTAGAGCAGAGGTGTCCCTCACTGGGTTCAAGAAACTCCTAAAATCCGAGCTCTTCAAAGAGCACCTGCTCTAGTGATCCCAAATACTTCCCATGAGTACTGATATGCACTCAGCATTCGATATCCAAATGTTAATTCTAGTATACTAGTACTAGTAAATACTAGTACAACTCTAGTATTTTTTTTTGCATCTGTACTTTCCCACTATTGTAAGTCGCTTTGGATAAAAGCGTCCGCTAAATGTAATGTAATGTAATGTAATTGCTGACTGGATTCGTTAGGCAGTAATTGTTGACTGGATTCGTTAGGCAGTAATTGTTGACTGGATTCGTTAGGCAGTAGGTGTTGACTGGATTCGTTAGGCAGTAGGTGTTGATTGGATTTGTTAGGCAGTAGGTGTTGACTGGATTTGTTAGGCAGCAGGTGTTGATTGGATTTGTTAGGCAGTAGGTGTTGACTGGATTTGTTAGGCAGTAGGTGTTGACTGGATTTGTTAGGCAGTAGGTGTTGACTGGATTTGTTAGGCAGTAGGTGTTGATTGGATTTGTTAGGCAGTAATTGTTGACTGGATTTGTTAGGCAGTAATTGTTGACTGGATTCGTTAGGCAGTAGATGTTGACTGGATTCGTTAGGCAGTAGATGTTGACTGGATTCGTTAGGCAGTAGCTGTTGACTGGATTCGTTAGGCAGTAGGCGTCGACTGGATTCGTTAGGCAGTAGGCGTCGACTGGATTCGTTAGGCAGTAGGCGTCGACTGGATTCGTTAGGCAGTAGGCGTCGACTGGATTTGCTAGGCAGTAGGTGTTGACTGGATTTGCTAGGCAGTAGGTGTTGACTGGATTTGCTAGGCAGTAGGTGTTGACTGGATTTGCTAGGCAGTAGGTGTTGATTGGATGCAGTAGGCGTTGGTTTAATTCAGTACGTAGTAGTCATTGATTAGATTCGTTAGGTAGCAGGCATTAATTGTATTCAGGGGGAATTATGTGTTGATTGGATTCAGTATGGGAAGATATTTGGGGCACTAATGCGCAAACACTCTATATCAGCTAATTATGTTGCCATAAAATTTGATGTTACACATCACAAAGAATACACTGAAAATGAAGCACATGAGGAATCTTCATGTTTTCCCACAAGACCATTTCTGATATGTTGGAGACGACATCTACTGTAGCATCCAGTTTAATCTGAAATAATAACAATTACATACGTGTACTTTAATATGTATTTAAATATAAATTAAGCAACAGTACAGTTTTAGCACTAACCAGCTCTCTGTTTAGCTCAAACTAGTGGAGTTATACCACAGTCGTTTCTACCTCCTCTCGCAGGTCTCTGTACAGTTTGTTTGACCCGCGCCCGAGTGCAATTACTGTTCACACCGGAAGAAACAAACCACACTAAGTGAGCAAATGAACCAGAGTCCATTTTAACTGGACCAAATAGTGCTGGTGTGAAAACACCTTTAGATTTGAATATGTGTGTAGACTTATATTTTACAACTTTTAAATGGAGTGTAATTTTCCTGTGTTCACTGGTTCTCTCTTCTCGCCTTGCTCAAGGTTGGCCTATCTGTTAGATTACAAAAAAAGGTTAGCTAAAGACACAACATCATATAACACGGCTCAAAAACAGATACAGTCTCCAGAAATTATAAACATTAGCTCTCTAACAGTGCACACACAGATTTCCACACATCTCAGTTTACATCCACCCAAATCATTAAGTACATTTAAATACATTCATCTGAAAGGTTAACTTTGTTTGGTCTGCAAGATAAAACTTGGGGCCCATTATAAAATATGACGTGAGAATCCATCTGAGGAGGTCATTTTGACCATGTCGGATGGTGACAGAAAAGGCTGACTTTGATTGGACATTGAGACCTCACCCGAGATGTCCCACTTTGATTTACAAATGCACCTTCAAATCATACTCGTCAATCTGTGGCTGGATGGCAACCGAGAAAGCCATGTCTGGTGGCCCAAGTAATTCCTAAGTCAACAGCTAAAAAGACTTGGAGATCTCTCCTTTCATGGACTCTGATTTTGCAACAATTTTCTATTTTCTTTCATCATCTTTACTTTAAAAACACAAGAGCTTTTTGACATGTTTTTCCAAGCAATAAACTGAAAAAAACTTACTGTTTTTGACAGTAAAGTGTTTTTCACCAACCCCAATATTCTTACAGTGCCATTTAGCCTCCAAATATGTCCAGAATTCAACAATGGTAGCCGCTGGTGGTTTCTGACATGGCAGTCACTGTGCAACCCTGTGCCAGATGTGCCCCCATTAACCCTCCATTTTCCCATTTGTGGTGAAACTGGGGGGGCAGCCGTGGCCTAGTGGTTAAGGATCTAGTCTGGTGACCTGAAGGTCGCTGGTTCGTTCCCCAGGCAGGTCACGACTGAAGTGCCCTTGAGCAAGGCACCTAACCCCCAGTTGTAACCCCCAATTGTAACCATTTATCTTTGTGTTTGTGTTAGCTTGTGTGTTTGTGTGTGTGTTTGTTAGCTTTGTGTTAGCTGCTTAGCTCTGATAGCTGCAGTGTTCAGGACCATTGAAAAAAATAACCAGAAGAAATCTGAAGTGTTTCAGTGTTTGTAGCCAGTGACGCTCACATTAAACAAACAAAACTACACTTACATCAATGTGACTTACGTCATTAATTTTCATAATTTTGTTTAATGTTTTTTAATTAAATATTAGTAATAATGTAACATGTGCATCTTCATACATATTCAGATATTATTGTCTTATGTAATTTTTCTAACATTTGTTTTATATACAAATGTAAGAATAATCAATTAAACTCATGTTATTAAACCTAATGATGTCAAACCAACTTAGACATTAATTCCTGACTAACTACAAGACTTATTTTGGGAAATAGTTTAGGTACTCATTTTATAATGATTTATAGAAATGAAGAACAGTGAGTATGAGGCTAAATTATTTTTTTTTTTTCCTGTTTCAGTCAAAAACCATATTGGTGTTCCCTAATCAGTAACGCTGACTCTAGATCAGCACTTTAGTCTTTAGTTGACTAATGAGTGCTACTGTTTTTAGCAACATTAAACTGGCAGTTTCAGTTCTAAACTATATATAAAAATACAACAAAATTTGGACTCCAAAGTTTGGGAAATATGATTTTTGAGTGAATCATTCATTTTAATGATTGTACTGTTATTTTGTTGTTAGCTTAGTTGTGGATAGTTTTGTTAGTGGTCTGAGGGTATTTCTGTTATGGTATTACTAATAATCCCATACTGATAAACTGACAGTTCTTACGTCCTTAGAATTTTGTCTTCCAAATAAATGATTTCCATAAAATACAATGTTTAATCATATTTCAACAGTTTTTTGCACCATCTTTATAGTGAAGGTCTAGTTTTATTGACAGTTACTGCAACACAAGTACACTCCACTTTCAGCCCTTTGTATTAACAGGCACTGACTGTACTTCTGTTACCTGTCTGTGCTCTCCTCATGTATCATTTAATGTAAAGGTCATAAACTAACTCTGTGCGGATAATGTAGCAAATGTCAATATTTGAGTTTTATTTGTACTGGTTGTCTCATATACAGTACAGGTCAAATATTAATCACATGGTTACCTAGCAACAGCATTACTTCTATTTGTAGGAATGTCAGTACAGCTTCAGTGAGCAGTATTAATATTCTGAGGATTCAGAAGGGATTTGTCATCCTGAACAAGTAAAGATTTTTATTGATCTGTTCTTTTTTGTTTTAGGACATGTGGAGCTGGAACAACTTGTCCAAAAAAAACTATTGCTGAGGAGAAAAGCAGAGGTGACCAAACTTACCGTAGTTGGGTCAGGGAGTCTGTTTCAATTTTAATTTGCCAGAGCATGCCATTAAGAACAAACTCAATGACAGCATGGGCAGTGTGGGTCGTGATGTTGGCTTTTTTTGAGTCAGGCCTTTGGGAGGTTTGGCTAAGAGGTTTGTGTGTTTTGGATGGGATCACTGGATGATTTGGATTTGATTGTTAGATAGTTTTGGTTTGCAGCATTGGACAGCTTTGGTCAGGACTTTGGGAGGTTTGGATCAGAGTGTTGGATGGTTTGGTTTGCAGCATTGGACAGTTTTGGTCAGATGGTTGGTTGGATGGACATCACTGGATGGTTTGGGTGAGAACCATTTAAGGAAGAGTTTGGATTGTTTGGCTCAAAGCATTGGACAGTTTTGGTCATAGCTTCGGGAGGTTTACGTCAGGGTGAAGGGCAGTTTGAGTCAGGGGTTTGGGGAGATTGGGTCATGGTGTTTGCCTGTCTTGATGAGAACATTGGACAGTTTTGGTCAGATTTTTGGGCCTATTGGGTCAGGACTTTGGGCAGGATGCTTTGGGTGGGAAGTTTTTAGGTCACATAGATCACATCTAGGCAGTTTAGGCCATCATGTTAGATGGATTGTGTCAGGTGCTGGCAAACTTAGGTTATAATGCTAATCGATTGAAGTTGAAGCATTAATTGGTTCAGGTCACAGCATTTTGTCAGTGGTGTTTTGGGTCAGACCGTTGGTGACTTGTTTGAGACAGGGAGTTGGCTGTTTTGTGGTTTTGGTCAGGGTGTATTGTATGCATTTTGTGTGTCAGACAAGCAGAGTAAATATAAAGTGAGTATTGTAAATGTATGCATGTCATACTAATAACAAAATACAGTGTGTGACCTGTGCTTTTGGAAAGTTCTCAGTGTAAAATGCAGTGACTTGCTGAGGAAAATGTTACACATGAGTTCTGTCTATTTCAATACTATCTTTTCTTCTGTAATGAATACACCTGCATTGTATCCATTGTCTTATTTGGAAGAAGGCAAATGCAGTATACACATACAAACATATAAGGTAACCCTAGTTCACTTTAACAGGATTTGAACTCCTTTATAATTTAATTGTGTTTTTCACTGTATTAGTCAGTTTCTTTTGTCAGTGGTTCTTTGGGGGTGAAAGGTTAAAAGTTCTTGCTGAATGGGGAAGTAAGAAGTTAAATATATGCCAATATTACACAATTAACTTACTTAGTAATCAAAATCATCACCTGCTGGAAGATGAGTCATTTGGGCTTCTCAGAAAGTGTTTTGCACTGTGGGTCAAAGAGGTGTTGAAAAAACTTATTTAAAGAGTTATAATGAAATAGTACAATTAAAGTTGTATTATTAAATTATGTCACATTATTTAATTATTAAACAAAAAATAATTACATATTGATTTTTTGCTATTTTCCATTTCACTCCTCACCCACATTCCCCCAGGAATTGTCCAGATAGTCTAGATAATCTTGCATGAATACTGTATATTTAAAGTGAATTAAACTGGTTTGAATGACGACTGTTCTGTTTTTTTATTGCAGAACCTAAAGGTGGAACTAATGAAGCAATTTGATTCTCAGATGGAGGAGTTCATGGATGGTGTAATAGAGGAATCTGTTGGTTTGGGATTTTCTCCTTTAAACTCACATTTCTCTCCATCTCTCACAGATAAAGAGCGTGCCAAACTCAGGTACTCATGTCAAAATACTCAACTTGATGTATATCTAATCCTGACGTTATCTCATGTTCGTTCTCTCTCCTTCTCTCTCTCTGTATCTCTCTCTCTCTCTCTGTATCTCTCTCTCTCCCTCTCTCTCTCTGTATCTCTGTATGTTCAATCTCTGTTATTAATATTTATTTATGGTGGTAATGTCAGATGGGCTGCAGGATGATGATCAAGCTTTAAATACAAGAATTTCCTTTAGGTAGGGAATTGTGCCACTGCTGGTAGTCCTGTAGGACTGTATGCTTCCATTTACCTACAAATTCAGCTACTTCCTTCACACTATGGCCTTTGGCATTCCCAAATGCAATCACTCCTTTTCCTACACATCAAACAAGACATTTACTGAACTGCACCACCTCTTTTCAGTCGTTAAATCCTGTTGCACACCTCACAGGTATTTATCATGCAACACTGATCATCATCATGCAACACCATTTGCAGGAGCAACTAAAGTTACTTCCATTTTAAACATGCAAGACATCATCTAGTTGAAAAATGCTTTCACATGTCTTCTATTCTAGTTATTAAAAGGAGACCTCATGCTGGTGAGCAGCTAAAATCCTGCTTCAAGCTAGAAAATAAAAACATTTCACTTTCAAAACTATAATAATTTGTCTCAGTTTTATTTGACTCAGTTTTAATATTTTACTCACAACACATCTCCGTAAAGGGCAAACCTTATAAACTGATTTTTTTCCCCAGAGTTGTATACAGTATATATAGTGGCATGCAAAGGTTCGGGAAGCCCTGTTAAAATGCCAGGTTTTTATTATTTGAAAAATAAGACCAGACCATTTTTGATTTCTGATTCAATGTTCAGATCTTTTTTAATCTTTAATGTGACATTGATCTGTGCAATTCCATTGAAAAACAAAATCATGCACAGGGGAAAATTTAAAAAACTGAAATAATGTGGTTACCGTACATAAAAATACTTTCTTGTAATTGGGGGTGTGATTGTGTTCACAATTAATTCATTGCATTCAAACTCATGTTAAATAATAGTTAATACACAACTTCCATCAATTAAAGTCATTCTGATTACCCTCAAATAAAATACAGCTGTTCTAGTTGATTTTCCTGATATTTAATCAGTTACACTTACAGCAAAAGCCACAAAGAGCTTATAAAGCATTAAATAGATCTCATTGTTGAAAGGCATCAGTCAGGAAAAGGGCACAAATTTGGCACAGTTACCAAGAACTGGACTTATCTCCAAAACTGATGAAAAGACAAAAAGAACAAGAGGCCTACAGCAACATTAAAGGAGTGTCTTGCAAGTACTGGTTGTGTAACACAAAGATCTCATGTATTCTTTGAATGCCTGGGCTCTACTATGAGAAAGAACTGTTTTCTTATGATCTAAGCCTTGAATCTCAAGATAGTCAGTATTATTAATTCCCTTTTCATAATGTGGTGTAGATGGATACATACAAACCAGTGGCGGATGCTGGTCTTTCAAGGAGGGGAAGCTGAATTTCGGGCTACATCATAAAATGTGTCGGTTTATTTATACGTAAATTGTACCCTTCATTCCTTTTCAAGAAAATGATCTGTGACCCTGTCGTACCAACAAGGCGTCTTTTCCAGGGACTTGACTAGTGTCCTCTCAATGGCCA
>BRDA01056863.1:0-17500 GCA_036984385.1 Crenuchus spilurus
TGTATACAGTATCTGTCTGTCTGTCTGTCTGTCTGTATGTGTACAGTGTCAGTCTGTCTGTCTTTCTGCCTGTCTGTATACAGTTTCTGTCTGTCTTTCTGTCTGTCTGTCTGTCTGTCTCTTTCTGCCTGTCTCTATACAGTATCTGTCTGTCTTTCTGTCTGTCTGTATACAGTATCTGTCAGTCTGTCTGTCTGTCTGTATGTGTACAGTGTCAGTCTGTCTGTCTTTCTGTCTGTCTGTATACAGTATCTGTCAGTCTGTCTGTCTGTCTGTATACAGTATCTGTCAGTCTCTCTGTCTATCTGTATGTGTACAGTGTCAGTCTGTCTGTTTTTCTGCCTGTCTGTATACAGTATCTGTCTGTCTGTCTGTCTGTCTGTCTGTCTGTATGTGTTTCTGTATGTCTGTCTATCTGTCTACCTATATGTCTGTCTGTCTGTTTGTATGTGTACAGTGTCAGTCTGTCTGTCTTTCTGTCTGTCTGTATGCAGTATCTGTCTGTCTGTCTGTCTGTCTGTATGTATAAACATCCTGATTCAGTTACAATTAATATTTAAACTCCTCCTCATCCTGCTGTTCACAATCTGACACCATGACAAAAAGACAACACCTACCACCTGATATGCAGTATTTCATCATTGTGAGGCTTCAGACAGTATGTTCTCAGACAGAAGTGACCACTGAGCCTAGAGTGTCACAGAGTGTCAGCAGCAGGTTGTAACAGAGACACAGAGAGACTGGAAGAGTCACAGAAAGGCACAGACGTGGACTTTCTTTGGCCACATCCCACACTTATGTCTGCTTCATTGTGAAAAGTGTCCTGTGGAACTGGGTTCTCTTTATCTACTTTTAGGACTTGTGTGGAAATCTGATGTTTTAGGTCATATTTATGAAGGAATATATAGAAAATTGTAATTTTCAAGCACCACTGTCTCCCAATTTTTTTAACTGGATTGCAGTTGCAGAATTTTATACTGTATATAACAAACAATGACTTTTATCATTGCAAATGTTTTCTTTCTGTTAAATAAAGGCTCAAGTGAAATGTAAAAAATGAGAGATTTCAGTTCTTATTGCATTATTAGAAAGTGTCCCAACTGGATGATTGATTGCACTGGATTTTGTTTAGAGGCATCAGAGTACAGGGGGCTGAATACTTTTGTATGTCACACTTTTTTAGAGATTTTTATTTAATTAAAGTTTTGAAAACCATGTATAATTTTCATTCCACTTCACAATTATGTGGTACGTTGTGTTGGTCTAGCACTTAAAATCTCAATAAAATAAATTTAAGTTTGTGGTTGTAAGGTGACAAAATGTGAAAAACTTCAAGGGGTATGAATACTTTTGCAAGCCACTGTATTTAACAGCTTAGGGGAAGATGATTTCAGAGAATTTTTCTATGAAGAGTAAGAAGCCCTGAGAATACCTGAAATGACTGGTCTGGCCACCACTCCAACCACAGAACTTTCATCAGACTTTTCACCATGGTACTTGCAATCTCTGGCAATAGAGTATCTGCTTGTTGTCTGAGGTGAGGTAATTAACCTCCACAAATCGAGCCACCCTTGTGCAGAGATCAGTGACCAGGCCACGTCTGTGGACGATAATTGCTTCATTGACATTCAGCCAATCACAAGGCCAGGACATCACTGTGGCTGAATAGAACCAATGCATTGTCGAGATGCCACTCATGCCTTCAGCCCAAGACTCACCCTTCTTAGTCATTAAGCCACAACTAAAACATCCAATTAACCTCATCAGTGCCTGCACCTTAACGAGGCGCTAAAAGCGCTGAAGAAAGTGTGTCAAGACTTCCCTTCTCAGCTGGGATCAGACAGAAAGCATAATCCAATTCCATCTCCATTACTGAAAATAAGTGGACTGATTAAATTTTCATATGCATCTCAAGACCTCATAACTGAGAGCACTGTTATGGTCATGATGCCGCTTGATTATGCTGTAAATGATTTTCTGGATGGAATCCACATGGCATCAATATGATGAAGGTACCACACTGCACAAATGTTCTTAAAATATGCTCACTCACAAGCACTTATATTAGAGCCAATTAAATCTGACTGAATAGAGCAACAGTTTGGTCATAATTCATAGATTCATATTTTCTATGATTAACATACTATCCATTCAAATCCATCCATCCATCTATTCACCCATCTGTCCAGCCAACCATTAATCCATTTATCCTATCTATCCTATTTATCCATCATGACTATAGGGTTGAGAGAGAAGATGTGTGGCTACACTCTAAAAAAGATGGTTCTTCAATAGTCCTCTAGTAAAGAAAATGGTTCTACATAGAACCGTAAAAACTTAAAGAACTTCTTTTGGATAAAGGGTTTTTTCCATGGTGAAAAGGTTCTTCAGATTGATGAGGAAAGTGTTGTAGATGGCCCTATACAGAAGCTCTTTATAGCCCCCAAAAAGTGTTTTGCTGTTTTAATGATGTCAGGTTTGTAATAATAGAGGAACCCTTTTTGGTGCTACTGTATATAGAAACATTTTCAAAAGCTTCTACACACTTTAAAAAAAACTGGTACAATACTGATTTGTACTCAAAGGTACACGTTTTATAAATGTACCCTCAAATGAACATCTTAGCTTTATTTGGGTACAGAATAGTACATTAACTGGAACAAAACCAGGGGTACAACAATGGAAAGGTGCTCTATTGTACCTCAATAAGGTACAGCCCCAGTGATAACCTTTGCACCACTTAATTTTCTTAGTGTGTATAAAGAACCATATTCAAAACATTCCTCATCAATTTGAAGAACCCTTTCATCATGGTGTTCATGGTTCTATATACAGTAGAACTATTTTCTTTAATAAAGAATCATTGAAGAACCAACATTTTAAAGATTGCACTTTGCCAACTTTTGGAATTTTCTCAAGCAGCTTTATGGGGGATCATGCAGAATGTTTTGTAGAAGTACTGAACAAGATTTAAACCACTTTGCAAAATTATTTATTTGGAAATACATTTAAAAACACCAACCTCACTGTTTATTTGTATTCAAAAGAATTTTCAAGCATTTAAACTTGCAACGTCCTTAAGATTAACACAAATTCATTCATGCCCAATGTTTGGCAAATACTGTTTGCTATATGCAACATGTTTTCTCAGTGGGGCCTATTAAACGTCTTGCCCTTTGTGACTCCTTTAGATTGCTGACAGGATGTTACTTTCTACCATAACAGAACATGTTGATGCTGAATGAGCTTGTGTCTGATTATCTGCAAGGTTGCTTTAGGTGTCTAATTAGCCATAAGGCTTCTTCTGCCTTTCCATGTGCACTCTTTATGTGTGGATCAGAGTGGCAATGATGGTAACTGCATCCTTATTTCTTCAAATGTAATTAAGTACATGTACTCAGTTAACAAAATTCTGAAAAGGTTCACATGCACATACTTTCACACATATTTAATTGCGAGTACAGGTGTGATCAGCCTTCTATACTTCAAGTCTGTGGTCAGCATGTCCAAAACCAAGTGTCAGCTAGAGGACTTGACCACCTTTGGGAGGGGTTGGAATGACAGATGCCCGCCAAACACCTTTTGGTATGATAAACATTCATAGCTCTATTGAGATGACCTTTGAGATAAGATGGAGTGATGAAGTTCCATTGAACACGGTTGGGTTGAGCTGAAGTGATAAATGTCAACCAAAAACCTTTGGATTGATCTGGCATGATTCAACTCTAAAGATCAATTGGAACACATTTGGGATGAGTTTCAGTGATGGATGTTTACCAAACAGCTTTAGGATTTTTTTTTCAAGACAAAGCTCATTTAGAACACCTTTGGGATCAAGTAGTATTGAAGAAGCTCCGCTGAACACTTCTGGGATGAGTTGGAGTTATGGGTGTCTATCAAACACATTTAGGACGATGAAGCTCCAAAGTTCCATTGAAACACCATTGGGATGGTTTGGCTTGATGAAGCTCATTTGAATACCTTTGCAATGCAATGAAATGATATGAAGCTCCACTGAAAACCCTTCAGGGTGATTTGATATGATAAAGCTCTAAAACTCAACTAAACATCAATGATGACACTCAATTACATACACATTATTCTTATATATCGCCTTTCTAGACACCCAAAGACGCTTTACAATCCACACACTTCATATACACACACTCCGGTAAGAAGCGGCAGCCAATCGCGCACAGCGTACTCTCAACCGGAAGCGACCGTCCACCTGGAGGACTGCAACGAGCACTAGGGGGATCACCCAGGACAGAGTGCCAACCATATCTGGGCATACATACATACATACAGACATACACATTCATACACACCAGGGTAATTTTTAGAGTATCCAATCCACCTGATCTCCATGTTTTTGGACTGTGGGAGGAAACCGGAGTCCCCGGAGGAAACCCACGCGGACACGGGGAGAACATGGAAACTCCGCTCAGATGCGGACTCGAACCCAAGACCTCAGTGCTGAGAGGCGAACGTGCTAACCACTAAGCCACCGTGCCACCAAATTGAATGATTGAATGACTGAATGATGATGCTCAACAGGGGACACTTTTTGAATAAGATGAGGTAATGAAGTCCAGCCTCTGAATCTCTATGAGATGAGTTGAATGCCTTCAAGATGTGTTGGCGTTTCAATGTTTCATTGAACAGTTCTGAGATGAGCTGGAGTCTTGAAGTTTCACCTATAGATGTAAGATCTAATCCAACCTTTTGGACAATCAGTTGTCTTACTACTTTTGTGGTTAAGCCCTATTAGAATTTATATGAGTCACGTCCAGTAACCGAGACACAGTGAATAAATGAGCTGCCCAGTGCTGCTGATTCAAAGAGGAGTGATCACTGCTGGTTAGGAGTGTGGATATCTCCTGCCTCCCTGAACTGAGCTGCTACAGAGCACAGCAACAGGCTCAGCACTCATCCAATTAACACAGGGAGAGGTCCTGTGGTGACAGGCTAATTGAGCCTATGGGGCATTCTCTTACAGTAAGGACTCATTCTGCTTCCTGGAACTATGACTAAGCAACAACCACTTCCCAAGCTTCATCGGAGACCCTACTGGAGGCAAGAGAATCACAAAGGGGCGAGCAGTCGAAATGAGAGGAGAAGCTGTGCTTTTAGACTGGGATCACATGCAGCATTCTGGAGCAGTATGCCTCTTCCATGCCAATTTCCAGCTTTGCAATGTTTTTCAGAGTCGGGCAAAGATCAGGAAACATCAACATTTTCAGAATTGGACACAATGTCCATCATTGACACAACACACAATAATTGTATTAATATTTTTTCCTGCTTACCTCACATGTACTTATTTAGCCAAGATAGTCTCAAATTTGTTTCTTTGGTTTAGACCTGTGAGGTTAACAATGCTAACAAACACAATAAATGAATAGTCACCTAAATTAGCCTTTGATAAAAAATGCATCTTCAAAACATCTCTCATATGACTGACTTAAAAATGTTTGCTCTTTTAAAGCTCACAGTGTCACACTGTATTCTGTTTGTTTTACAACAACTTGACTATTTAGGTGAATATTCAGCTCTAGTGTTTGTTTGCAATGTTAGCCTTGCTGAGGCAAATGTATTTCATCCTCACAACTGCAGCTACAACAACTGAACGAAAAGGCAAATTTGATGTTAGACATATTGCATTTTTTATGGAAATGAAGTACATTTAGTCTCTCTTTTCAGTGCACTTAGTCTGGACTGTGGAATAGTTGCAAATTTGGGAACACTATTAAAGTCACATATCAAAGCAGGCTTATAACAGAGGTCAATGGGCAGCTGTTCTTATTGGCTTCTATTATGCATGTTATTTTTAAGGCAATTGTTCAGGGTCACTTATGATATTTGTGCACTTTTATGTACTTCAATTAGTCATAATTCATGTTTACATTACCATTTCTAACCTCTCTTTATGGCTTTGATTAATATGCTTTTGTTACTGTGCCTGTAAGACTAATATGCAAATATTCTGATTAGTCATGCCTCATTCGAAAAAGTACCAGCTTAAACTTTTAATGTGAAATGGGGTGGAGCTAGAGTTCTATAAAGAAACATGGAAACTTGGCTATGGTACACCATGGTATTTGCATATGTGTTGGAATTTTGTGACATCACAAAAATGCAAAATTTGAAATGAGCTGTTTTTAGCAGCTTAGTTTCCATATATGGAGCAGTGACTTTAACAATGTTTGCATGCTTCATCAAACTGTTTCATTTAAAAAAGCAAGAGACAGTTAGTCTATGATAAGTACCTTCTAATATCATTAAAGGAGTTAGGTCCATAAGGTGTTTTGCATTTATACAGGAGAAAAGGCAGAAACAATGAATCCATGGCGTCATTCCCTCTAGGACTGTTGTGTGCATGGATGTGTTGCACAGTGATGTCAGCAAAGACCCTAGGGAGGCCCTGCCTGGCCCCGGCGTGGCCCCAATGCCTGCAGGGTCACATAGAGGCAACAGATGAGCACCAGCAAAGGCTGCTGTCTCTGTATCGCAGATGGTATAGACACACACACACACACACACACACACACACACACACACACACACACACACACGCACATATACACACACACACACATTCATGCACACTGAGCTGGTGCTGTGAAGTGTCTAGTTGTGGGACAGTAAATGTTAGCCAGTGCTAGAATATGGGTCCAGTTCTCCTGGCTCCTCTCATTCTGTCACTTTTGTAAATAAATAACAACAACAAACAGCCCTGACAGAGCTGGTAGATTGTGTGGACCATATGGGGCTCTCTAGTTTGGCCGCCTGATGCTACTCGGCCACAGATGGACCCCTCCCTCCCTCTCTCCCTCCCTCCATCAAAGCCCTGCTTCGTTCCGTATTCAGATTAGCATCGCTCACACTGACAAAACACACTCTCTTTCAACTTCCATCGACACCAACCTCAGATGTGTTAACCTCTTAAAACTCTGTATTGTTTACAGTGTGCATGTCCAGATCTTTAGGCTTTTTATACAGCAGCTCCAAGAAATAACTCCAAAATATTGATGGTTTTTATAAAATTACCCTTCAAATGACCAGAAAATGTGCTTTATGATTTGTAATATAGTAACACATACTTACCATGTACTGATGAAAATGAAGGAGCTTTAAGATTGATAGTCCCAGAAATATTTTTTCAGGCTGCACAGCACTGAAGAGACAATATGTAAGGTCATCTTACAATTCAGATTTGTCAGCAAGACAGAAATTGAAGGCTCAGTTCTGCTTGTTTGCGAACAAAGCTCAACACTTATTATAACTGAAGATATGACATATGGCTTATGTGAATCTGAATATTTAATTAGCAGCTCAAAGCAGTCAGAAGTGATCAACTTGAGTAGAAAGAAGAGGGTTTCCACTTTCATATGACTCATTGTTTTTGTGTGTATCTTAGAAAGTAAGACAGTAATGAAGCTCTAAGCAATGAATACTGGACCTCTGACCACAAAACGCCATAATAGATCTTGTAACTTGAAATGTACAAATGCTAATTCTAAATAGTAATAATTCACTCACTTGCCACTTCATAAGGTACACATAGCTTGTATCTACACTCATTGTTCACTTTATCAGCTCCACTGACCATATAGGTGCACTTTGTAGATCTACAATTACAGACCGTAGTCCATCTGTGTCTCTGTTTACTTTATTAACCTCTTTTCATCTGTTCTTCAATGATCAGGACCATCATAGAGCAGGTATTATTTGAGTGGTGTATCATTCTCAGCACTGTAGTGACACTACCCCTTTTACCAGCAGACCGGATGCGCAACATTTGACCCAAATACAGCTAGCCAACAATTAATTTTCAAGCTATCCAGCTTAAGTCTATACTATGTGGTATAGCTGATGTGTGCAGTGAATCCAGTGTGCAGTGACCTTCAGCATACACAAGGTATAGTACTTTTATTGTGTAATTGAGCTAATATTAGCGTGTTGGCTAGTTTTAATTACCGTAGCTACAAAAGCACAATCCAGCACAGTAAAAGCAGTTTGGACATTAATATGTGCTTTGCTATCCTGAATAGCCTGTTACCATTGCACGTAAGGTTGAATGAGATTTTTCTCAATGTTCTCTAAAGCTTGTCCAACATAGCAACAGTTGCTATGAAAGAATATTGTGAAATAGGTCAGTTTATAGAAGTGAACAATAAATCTTAATAAAACAACAAGCCTTACAGTGAAGGATTAAAGCTGCTGTAGAAGGGATAATTAATGTCTCCATAGGCTTTGATGGGTGAGTTCCACTTAACCAGTGTAAGCCTCTGTGAGCTGGCACAGTGTAAAGGCAGGAGAGGGGGAGCGCTCACACATGAAACACTGACCGGCACTCTCCTGAGGACCAAAGTGCTCCAGACAGCCTTCTGGAGCATTACAGCACAGTCCTGGCCATCACACACAGAAGAGCTACAGATGGTCCTCTAATGCCCTTGCAAGACACTCGCTCCATGAGATGAACAGAAAGCAAACACATCCAAAAACACTTAGCTGTAAGAACAGTATCACTGTAAACCGCAACAATGAAAATAATGAACTGAATAAAGTGTATAAACTATTGTTGGTATTAAACAAACAGTCAAGTGTTACACTAAATTAAATGTGGCAACTCATTTTGAGTTCATGGATCTAACTTTTCATATAAAAAGAGCTGTCCATGTTTGACACCAAAAAAAATCAGTCTGAACAGTAAAGTTAGCTGGAAAGCAGAGCGTCCCATGATTCTTAGCAGGTTTATTGGTTACTGTTAGCAAGTTTATTGGCTCCTGTTAGCAGGTTTGTTGGTTACTGTTAGCAGGTTTTTTTTTTGTTTCTGTTAGGTTTCTTGGTTTCTTGATTTCTTATAACAGATGTATAAGTTCCTGTTAGCAAATTTGATGGTTAGTGTTAGCAGGCTTTTTTGTTTCTGTTAGCAGGCTTATTTGTTTCTGTTAGCAGGTCTGTTGTTTACTTTTAGCAGGTTTAGTTTCTGTTAGCAGGTTTGTGGACCCTTGTAAGCAGGTTTGTTGCTTTCTGATGGCATGTTTGATGGTTTATGTTAGCAGGTGCATTGGCTCCTGTTAGCAGATTTGTTGGATACTGTTAGCATGCTTGTTCATTTCTGTTAGCAGGTTTGTTGGTTAGTGTTAGCAAGTTTGTCTGCTCTAGCAGGGATTCTTTTGTTTCTGTTAAGTAGAGTTTAATGATACATGATTCATACTCTAATACAGTCATCTGAAAAGGGTGGTTCTAGTACAGTTTTCTGAAATGGATGATTGACTCTGTTACAGTCTTATGAACTTAAAAATATTATTTTGAGATCTGGTAACTTAGCCAGGTTTATGGTGTATGACATAATCACAATTTTCCAGAATGTAATACATTTTAGACATACTATATATATTACATTCATATGTGTAAATCTGCCAGTGTTAAATCAACACTATTAGAGTCTATAAAGTGACTCTCAGTATTAATTTAACTCTAATAGTGTTGATTTAACACTGGCCGATTTACTGTGTATCATGTTTCCCATGAAGTAGAATGTAGTTAAAAATATTTTTTTTATCCACAATGCGGTACTAAATTGTGTTTGTGTGTGTGGTGGGGGTGGTAGAGTGTATGCAGTATTAGAGCAGTGGTGCTGAAAACAGCTCCCTCCGTACTACACACACACACACACACACACACACACACACACACACACACGCACATACACACTATGATGTTGTCCATTTCCCTTTTCCTCTCTCCTCTCTCTCTCTCTCTCTCTCTCTCTCTCTCTCTCTATCATATATACCTAAAACATATTTTAGTTGGTTTAACACTTTTAACTACATGATTCCTTATGTTTTCCTTTAAAGTCTGCATGAATTTGGAATACTGAACATTTAAAAAAAATTAAATAAATAAAAACATTGACTGAGACATTGTGTTTACACTTACACTATATATATATATATATATATATATATCTGTCTGGCCATCTCTCTGCCTGCCTGTCTGTCTGCATGTCTTTGTCTCTCTCTTTCTTTCTCTCTCTCTCTCTCTCTCTCTCTCTCAACAAATCATTTTAATTGGCTTGAAGACACTTGTTACTAACAGTGGCACATGTTAATGTCAGGTATCTCAAACCAAGGGTCAACAACTAGTGACCACGGCCTGGGTGCAGACCTCGCAGTGCATTTCAGCAGACTGAACCAAGCACTGTACACTGTATAGAGTACCTTTCCATTGTCGTACCCATGGTGTTTGTACCAGTTAAAGTAGTATTCTGTACCCAAATAGGCTAAGATGTGCTTTTGAGGGTACATTTATGAAAAGTCAGTGACAGTGCTTATATCATATTTCAATATCAATCAACATATGTAAAAACAGTCATATTTCAGAAAGTCTCTGAAAACACCTGCCCACAAATGCAGATCTGAGGACAAATACTAAAGTCAGTATTCAATAAGAGCATGTATTTATTTTTGAAATATTTTTCATTTGTAAGATGTTTTTACAAACAATAACCAGTGACTGATTTTGAGCTGTGTGATGTACTTTTGTCCATGTTTAGGTCACTTTCTGTACCTCTGAGGAGAGGATAAGCAGTATGGTGAGGGGGTTAATGTGATGGTGGGGGAGGGGAGGGGGGACTGAACTGTAAAGAAAAGAAAATGGACTTCTGTGTCAGCAACAGCTTTTTTTTCTTCTTTTCCTAATCCTAGCCCCAAGCCTCGCAGAGCGGTCAGGCGTGCTATTACATGGCAACAATTAGACGGACTGAAGCCCGGCACCTGGTGCTTCCCCATTTGGCGGCAGCTTCAGTGGCAGCTGACTGTACACGCCCTCCCCCCCACCAAACACACACACACACACACACACACACACACACACACACTCCCCCGCCAGGTGGTTCCACTTCAATCACATTAGCTAGTCACTCTAGGGTTAATAAAGACTGCAGCCCGTTCTCTCTCCAGCCTTTTCACCCAAACCACAGCCTCTACGTCTTCTTTACGACTCTGCAGACAATGAGTATAAAACTCATTAAAGGTTCCCATCCAGCACCATGCTTTTGTTTTTTAAGATCCTCCTGAGTGTGGGGGAGTGGGAGGAGCTAAAAGGCTTCTGGGTTGTAGCTACACTTGTTTAACATTTGTAAACAACCTATTTGGGATATTGATGAACCCTTAAATGTTTACAGCTGTTCTTGTTGTTGTGCTGTACATTCATTAGGCACACAGTATAATGACATTGTCATTACATTTACATTCAGTAAATATGTTAAGCATGTTTTCCCCCTCAAGGCACAATTGCATGCACAATAACAACAAATTATAAACATCAGTAATTGTAGCTAATTCATCATTTCATTATGCAAATATGTTGCAATAGTATTTTAATGATGATATTACTACTATGTCATAAGAATCAGATGTATTTGCCAAGTATGTTGGTACACATTAGGAATTTGTCTCTGATCTTCTTTCTAGTGTCACTCTTAGTATTTTATAGAACTAAAAATGTAGTAATATAGTATCATAAAGCAAACAATATGCAGTGGACATATAGTAGCATACAAAGTACACATCAATTGTGGCAAAAGATGCAGGTAATATAGATGTATAGACAATTTAGATGTGTCTAAAATGACAGAACACACAATGTACAGTCAGTTCCATAGGTTTAGATGATGTGAAATACATGGTTGTGAAAACAACAGCAGTGTGCAACAAGGGAATTAGTTGTGTTGTCCAGTGTTTGGGTGAGTGTAGGGCAAATCCACAAGTAGCTCTGGCCCTAGCAGATGATACTGGTGTTCAGCTATTAATGAAGGTGATGGCCTGAGGGGTAAAAACTGTTCTTGTGTTTAAAAGTCCTAGTATACAGAGCTCTGTTGTGTTCAGGGTGCAGGGTTCAGCTGTCCTTTATGTTCATTGCAGTCTGCTCCTTTCATGTTTTGTGGCTCCTCCAAACCAGACTGTGATGGATGTGCACAGAATGGATTTAATAACTGCAGTGTAAAACTAGATCAGCAGCTGGGCAGACCCAGCTTCCACAAGCGCTGCAGAAAGTACATCCTCTACAAGGCCTTTTCTGATGATGGAGTTGGTGTTGGGCTCCCATTTCAAGTCTTGGGAAATGATAGTTAACAGAAAACAGACACAGGGCTGTTGAAGACTGTGAGCGGCAGCAGTGCTGAGAGCTGTCTCCTGAAGTCCACTGTTATCTCCACAGTCTTGAGCATGTTCAACTCCAAGTTCTTCTGACTGCTCCAGCCATTCTCCTGCTGGTATGCAGACTCAGCACCATTCTGGATGAGTCAGATGACTATAGTGTCATATAGAAGCCTTAGAAGTTTAACAGTTTGGGTTCTTAGTAGTGCAATCATTTGTGTAGAGGGAAAAGAGCCATAGGGAGATGAGCACCTGTATTTATCATCTCTAAACTGGATATAATTTCTATCAGCTGCACCTGCTGCTTCCTTTCAGGAAGCTGGTGATCCACTGACAGATGCCAGGAGATACAGTGAGCTGGAAGAGTTTGGAGGAGAGGATTTCAGGGATAATGGTGTTGAACACTGAGCTGAAGTCCAGAAACAGGATTCTTACATATGACCCAGGGTGTTCGAGGTGTTGAAGGATGTAGGGCAACCCAGCAGGTGGCCTGTAACATCTTTCAGGTGGGCCAACACCAGCCATTCAAAGGACTTCATGACCACAGATGTCGGAGCAATGGGCCTGTAGTTATTCAGATCTATGATGGAGGTTTTCTTCGGTACTAGGATGATATTGGAGCATTTGAAGCAAGAAGGGACTTCACACAGCTCCAAGGATCTGTAGAATTTTTTTGTGAAGACAGGAACCAATTGGTCAGCACTGATTTTAAGGCATACACGGTTTAGAATTGCAATCATATATATGTAATTGTATTAATTATTTCTTACTTCTCATCAAGTAATTTGATTGCATAAGAGACTTTCAATGAGTGTTATTATGAAGTATAACAACACTGAGACTACAAATTGTCCTTGATTTCTGTTAATTAAAAACTAGTTTAAAATCAGAACTATTATAAATGCAGTAATACACATGTCCATTTATACTGAATAACAGCACAACTGAGCAAATCTGCAGATTCTACCCTTTTAAAATCCATATCACATTTGTGTTTGTAAGTAAAATGTTTACTTTTTTCATTAGTTAAAATTTTAAATGTAAAAATTGAACCTGCTGATATTAAATGCAACTGTTTTTTGCAACTTTGGTATTAATGACTTGAGATTTGACATATTGGATGAATTCATTTGATAACACTCCCTGACATGCTAACAAATCACTAATGATTTCATGGCTAAAGTAAACAATCAATAAAACTTTTTTTAATCGGAATAATTAATAATAAATTACATGTCTTGTTTGTGTTTTACAAACTCAACTAGGCTAACACATTAACTACAGAATGTCAGCTAGAAAATTATCATCAGCTATAAAGCTAATGTTAAATGTTAAGTAGAAATAGGGTTGCCACTCGTCCCAAAAAATATGGAATCGTTTTGTATTTGTAAATTAAAAGTCGCATTCCGTATTGAACCGATAGGGGGTGAAATAAGGTTGATCTGAGACAGAACGATATGTGTGAATCTACTGCTCCCTCTCACCTTCTCTGTCGTGTTTTTAGTAGTAGTATTTGTGTGTGTGTTTGTGTTATGGGTCATTGGCGAACGAAATGGCTCTTAGAGTCGACTCTTTGAAGTGAATGATCAGAGCCGCCTCATTTCTGGGAACCAGATTAGTTTCCCCCCTTTTTTCTGTTGAAGTTGCATGGGGGATTGGTCAGTTACACCATGAAAGGTAGGGGGGTCGCTATATTAGTATTAACTATAATTGTTGCACGCGCACACGGTAGCTACAACAAAACTCTCTCTGCATATGACGAATAATGACATAAGTTTAAATAAATAAATGCACATATAAATGACTGAATAAATAATTACACACAAGTAATTGTTTAGACAAAAAAATAAATTAATAAATCCATTTTGTTATGATTTATATGAGGACTCTATTTCTACATTTCCATGCATAAAAATTTGGCTCACTTTTGAAATCCAAAACAGACAAAAATTCATCAAAATATGGTCATCAGTATGGAAAGAATATGTGATTTTTGTACTACTGCCTGTATTCTAAACATAATTTACTTATTTTACTTTATTATGAACTATTCCTTTATTAATTAATGAACAAGTTGCGATATTGTGAAATATGTGACCATGTTGCGGCGAGATACATATACAGTATATAATTATTTTCTTTTTTCTTCTTCTGTTTTTTTCTGTAAAATGCAAAACTCAATACATATATAATTTAGAAAAAAATAATTATTTCAGTTGTTTTTACATTTCTATATTTATTTAATTTCATTCACTGTTGAATTGATATTATTTTGTTATTAGCAGCAAAGAAAATAAAAAAGGTCTTTTAAGTGTACCAAGCCA
Organism: Crenuchus spilurus; assembly: GCA_036984385.1. Taxonomy (NCBI): domain Eukaryota; kingdom Metazoa; phylum Chordata; class Actinopteri; order Characiformes; family Crenuchidae; genus Crenuchus; species Crenuchus spilurus. The sequence continues at coordinate 14,492 of BRDA01056863.1, forward strand.
TAAAAGCCCATCAGTAGTCTGAGTCATGACCAATGAAAGCGTTGTCTGCATTGCTAAGATACACCTGAAAATGATATGCGATTTTAAAAAATAGCATCTAAAAAAGGCAATTTTACAATGTTTCTCTGACAGTGCAAGACCTTTCATTATATAGGTTCAAGCCACACCCAACATCCAACCCGCAATGGAATTGCCCCCCATACCCCCCCAGCCCCACATTCACTCCAACCCCAAACACCCCACCACCACCAGGCCAGGGGTGTCCCATATTTCAAAATCTGAAAGGTGGCAACCCTAGGTAGAAAGCTAATATCAGATAGAAATCTTATCAGCTTAAAAACTGTCGGCTAGAAAACTATAGGCTAGAAAGATAATGCTAGCTAATGCTAACAGTTAATGCTAGCTAGAAAGCTAATGTCAGCTAGAAATCTGTCAGCTTAAAAATTAATGTCTGTTAGAAAACTGTAGGCTAGAAAATTAATGTCAGCTAATTAATGTCAGCTAGAAAAGGGTTTTATCAAAGGGGAGAAATGTTTAAGATTGAACTGAGACAGAGCGATATGTATGAATGTTACAAACAGCCGATGAAAACAGAGTGTGGGACACGTCAAAAGCATCAGAAAATGACAGGAAGTTTACTGGTGGTTGACAGTCAGGCCTTTGCATGTTTTGTGTGTACTGTAAAGTGTTGCCTCATTGGCAGAGGTGTCAAGTAATGTACAAATACTTCGTTACTTAATAGTAGATACTTAAGTAATACTTAAGTAGAAATTTTGGTTATTCATACTTTACTGAGTAATTAGTTTCAGGCGACTTTTTACTTCTACTTACATTTTCATGCAATTATCGGTACTTTCTACTCCTTACATTTTAATAACAGCCTCGTTATTTCTACACATTTCCTTTCGGTTTGTCATAATAAAAAAAAAAAACATCCTATCCAGATAAACTGCGCCATCCAGAAAGAGTGAATTTGATTGCGGTTGGATGATAAGTATAAACAAATACCATTCTGATAACCTATTGGTACCTGCACATCATGTGTCTCGTCACGCTCCAGTAAGCTCAGTGCCGCAACGCAGAAATTTAAGGCTGCACTTCAAGTTTCTAACTCATGCTTACGGATCCAGTATCCTCTAAAAGCAACAGAAAGAGACAAAGTGTAGTCCTCAAACACGTTTATTCTGTCTTGTTTTTCAAACGAGTGCGTTTGTATTGTTTTTACCAGGATAACATACAAAGGAATAAATCAAAAATTTTGCTTAGCATAACAGACTACGGTAAAAAAAAAAGATGCTACCTTAAAATACTACCCTGATCTCCTTAGGGAAAAGTAATGGAGTACAGAGTAAGTTTGCAATCAGGGAACGCAATTGATTGCCAGAAAAATAAAGAATTTACGCTAAATACTAAAATAATGCTCCTAAATAACCCAGAAGACCATACAACACAAAATAGCAATATAACTGCCATTAAATATACATTTAGTACAAAATGGCTCTTACATTACTAAAATGTTTTCATTTTCAGGGGGCACATATACAGCTGAAACAAGTAGCCAGTACATCCCAAAAAAATTCAACATTTCCATTTTAATATAACATTATACTCATTACAGCTTTTAGAAAAAAAAATATTTTGGGGTGGGGTAGTGCACTATATGCCCCTGTGGCACAGCGTAAGTTTTGGCATTTGTTTTCCTTACATTACTTTTATACTTTAAGTAGTTTTGAAACCAGTACTTTTCTACTTTTACTTGAGTATTTTGAGTTGATACTTCAACTTCTATAAAAGTATTTTTAAACCCTAGTGTACTTCTACCTGAGTAATGAATGTCAATACTTTTGACACCTTTGCTCATTGGGGGCAGTTGTGCATGATCTCAAGTCTTTCAGTCATGATACAAAAGTCAGTGTTGGTTGCCTCACCAGTCGTAAACCTTAGAAACACATCACTGATGATTTGACATTATTTTATTAATAGATTAAGCTAAGCAGCAAAAAAAAAAGAGCTGTTTTGGGAGCCGGCTCTTTTCAGTGAACCGAGCCATAAGAGCTGGCCTTCAGAAAAGAGTCACAATGCCAATCACCAGTCGTGACCAATGGAAAAGCGCTGTCTGCGTTGCTAAGATACACCTGAAAACCTAAAACAGATTTTAAAAATGGCATCATCAACCAAAGGCAATGTTAGTCGTCATCCTTTCAAGTTTTGAAAGTTAGCAACCCTAGCTAGAAAGCTAATGTTATATAGAACACAGTCAGCTAGAGAGTTTATATATATATATATATATATATATATATATATATATATATATATATATATATATATATATATATACACTGTATATATATTTTAAATAAATATATTTTTATACATTCATACATGAGTCAGCAATCATGACGATTTCTCACAATCACATTTCTGGTTCTCAATCTAAAGATACAAAAATTTTACAGTATCAGTTGGTATTGGAATATTAGGATGAGTCTCGGTAAAAGATCAAAAGGAAAATGAGTGGTATTGCCCATCCCTAGTAAATAGGGACTTGATTTCACACTACTTTCTCACTACAAAAACTCAGTGCACACTGGAATAGTACAGTAATATCTCTATTACTTAGAGTTAATATCAGAATAATACATACAGAATAATACATACAATAAAGTGAGCTTGGTTCTCACTGGGCTCCATGAGGCCTAAGGTTTCAGGGCCTCCATATATACCCGCTAGGGTTAGGCCCATTTTGTGCCAAGTGCAGAGTGAGCTATAATAGAGGCTTTTGATAGGCAGCAAAAAGCAGATGGAGGAGAAGAGGAACGAGGCTGTGTGGAGAGATGCACAGACAGGGCCTCTGTGATGCCTGTCTTTTTGTTCCCTTTTGTTTGCCCCAGCTTGAAAAGCAGAGTAAATAGCATTCATTTCAATGACAATTGGCCGAGGATGTACGCGCTTAAACTGCACGCACAGAATCCGCCGCAGCAACCCTGAATGGTCATTAGTAGCCACCCG
>BRDA01056863.1:20000-27500 GCA_036984385.1 Crenuchus spilurus
CCAGCCCCTCGCTATCACTCTATCATTAAAACATCCTGAATCTCCAGCAGAATTCTTCACAGGTGACTCTAACATCAGAGAGAGGCAGTCAAATCAGCTCTGCACCATGAGGAGTGGCACTGTGAGCTGATCACTACTATAGCTGAAGGAATGAGAAAGGACAGATATATACTGAGTATCATTTACATCTACCAGGAGAGTCATTTAGCCAGATCTGACCAATGAAAGATTTTCCTTTTTCACACCTTTCTCAAGCTTCTCTAGCATCAGGACAATCTATACGTCTACTGTTCAGAAAATGTGACTGAAAAACCTGAAAATACTGAATGAAAATGCATGAATTATAGATATCATTAAATATTGTTTAATTCAATATTCTCTGTTTTTCTTTTAATATTATAGTTTTTTATTCAGTATTTTCAGGTTTTATTCAGTATTATTGGGGTTTTACTCAGTGTATTCAGGTTTTAATTTAATATTCTCTGGTTTTCATTCTGTGTTCACATACATACATGTTACACTTGTATAGGGCTTTTCTAGACACCCAAGGATGCTTTACAATCGACAAAGTTCATATACACACATTCCAGCGAGAAGCGGAAGCCAGTCACGCACAGCGTTCTCTCAACCGGAAGCGACCGTCCACCTGGAGGACTGTCAGCCATATCTAGGCAATCGTACATTCATACACAGACATACACATTCATACACACACCAGGGTAAGTTTTAGAGTAGCCAATTCACCTGATCCCCATCAGTGTTAATTTCGTTAACGATAATTATGATGAAAAATATTCGTTGACGACCATTTTTTCACGATGAAAACAAGACGAGAACTAAATAAAAACTAAAACTAAAACTATGACTAAAAGTATTAGACTTTTCGTCGATGAATAAAAATAAAACGAACATGTCACAGAAGGACAAAAAGAATGTATTTGTCCAGTAATTCGGTTTTTAAAATAAACCTGCCACACGTCAAGCTCCCCAGTCACACTGGTACAGTTTAACAACACAATGTGCTGACGTCACTGCTGCAGCTTGGAAAAGAAGAAGCGATTTATGGAGTAATTTCACTTCCGCTGCCACACAAAACAAAACACTGTGTAAAGTTTATGGATTTAAAATAACTGTGAAAAACACTACGAACCTCAAGAGGTCCTCAGTTCTCACCACCATGAGGTTTATAGAAAGGTAAGCTAACGTAATGTAGCTAGCTAGTTCGCTAACGGTGATGAATATGTATATCTGATATGTTTCATTTTTGAATGTTTCAGTGTATAAAGGGGAAATGTGCAATCCGTTATCATTATTTTAGGTGTTTAGGTTAAAAAGATCACAGCACATCTAACTGGAGCCGTAAGACACACATACAGCCTCCGTTTCATTTTAAATACAGTCATATAATGAAACAAAGAGGAAAGGCAGATAAGCTGTGGTAGTCCACATTAAGTGCAAGTTAATGTTAGCCAACAGGAACGAGTAAAAGAAATGAGAAAAGGCACACCGGAGAAACCCAACTCTTTCCCTTTTAATCTATCCTTTATCGTTTGTGACAGAAAGCTCAGAGGACTTGTCTCGTGTGTCTGTTGTTTGTTATACTGGATATTTACGCAGATATAAATAATTTCTGGTTTTTAAGAGGCTGTGAAGGGATTGCTGTTAATGTGTGTGTTTAGTCACGTTGATACCAAATTGTATTCACATACTACATTTTGTCATGTGAAAGTTAAATAAACGTGTTTTAGAAAAAGAAAAATGGGCCAACTTTCTTCCACAATATCTGATGTCATTGTGTTATTAAATGTAATAAAAATTAAAGACTATTGTTTTATTAAAATAACAGTAAGCAGTCCAAAATATCTCTAATTTAAAATAATATAACTAAAAAATACAACTAAAATTAGATTAAATATTTTAAACATTTAATCAACTAAAACTAGACTAAAATGTTTTCAGTTTTCATCAACAAAAACTAGACTAAAACTAACAATAACCACATGACAAAAATTTGACTAAAACTAATATACATTTTAGTCAGAAGACTAAGACTAAAACTAAATCAAAATCGCCTGTCAAAATTAACACTGATCCCCATGTTTTTGGACTGTGGGAGGAAACCAGAGTCCCTGGAGAAAACCCACACAGACAAGGAAACTTGGAAACTCCGCTCAGATGGGGACACGAACCCAAGACCTCAGTGCTGAGAGGCGAACATGCTAAATACTAAGCCACCGTGCTGCCCACATGATTCATTAAATTTTAAAAATATATATTTTCAGGTTTCATTCAGTATTCTTGCATTTTTTTTCAATATTCCAATATTCTCAAGTTTTCATTAAATATTTTATAACCAATGATCCAGTGATTTTTGATACTTCAAAATGTATTATTATACAGAGTAATATGAAACTTCAGTTTGTCCAGATATCATATGACCAGTTATATGTGCTGAATCATTATTTATAGTTAGATTCACATACAGTATATGTAGTTCTGGGACCTTTGCCTGGTGCTACAACTGCTTTATTGTTACCAAACAGAAAATTGGACTTGGAGGTAATTTTTTAAATAAGATCACACTTGTTTTGACGTGTTATGGGAGGTGTTTTTTTTTTATAATGACCACATAGTGGTATACTTAATAAACTAGCCAGTTAAACTACTGTCAGATTAGTGCATACTGAGGCTCTGAACGTGGGGCTCTGAGAGGGACCCTTTGTTTACAGCCTGGATTAGTAATGCTCTGAGTCACTGCATTTACTGACCATATTGTTCAGTATTAGTATGAGGTCACACACCACATGCCATGCTCACATAGTACAACACAACACACACCCTCGCAGTACCTGTACAGTGTGTGGACATGCAGACAGAGCAGCTGGTGGGTTAGCATGCTACATCAGCGTCAGGGTGCTTGAGTGCTAACGAGATTAGTTTAAGCCATTCAGAGGGAGAAAGCAGAACCGGGCGACCAAACAGACCCCCCACTTCTTCCCAGGCTCCGCTTTAGACTCCAAGACTGTGCAATACATAATATATATATGCCCATATGCACAATATATGCCCATATATTCCCAGCAGTGTTTTATTCTCAGTTCCTGAAACATTACCTTTTAGCTCCTAAAATGGGAACAGGTCCTCTGGTTTTCCATGTTCTCTTTTAGTTGTGCTTTATGTTCCAGAGATTGTTCTCTTAACATTCTATTAATATCTAACCTTAAGGCTGAGGTTCAGAAAATGTGTGCTGTAGATGGAAATGAACAAATCTATGCAGTGGCTGAGAAGCATCTAGGAGACCACCTTGAACCAACATTTGTTCTCACATTTTTTTACTGTATTTATGTTTTTTTCGCCTTAATTGGAATGATATGATGTTTTTACAAACACAAACATACTTATTATTGAGATAAATGGTTTCAAATACCTACATTTTCTTACCTGAAGCCCACTCATGACATTTATGTGGGTTTATGTATCAAAATAGTCATGATTTATGTTTTTGCTCATTTTATTTTATGTTTCTGAGCCAGACTCAGCTGGTATTCTAATGATACATACTGTACTTTATATCTTCGCACAATTTTATTAACTATTAGTCTGCTGATTCTTTTAGTTAGTGGCTTTTTCACAGAGCACTGCTATTCTGCAGTTTGTGTTAAATATTGTTGGGATGGCTGAGGAAACTGACTGTATATGGCTCAAACAGCCCCACCTAAAATATTTTTCATCAGCCGCCACTGGCTTTACATAATGGTTAAGTAATACATTGGATCTTATGGCCTCAAGAAACTTAACTTTTAGCTTTGAAATATTACTTTATGGCCTCAATATAATATCTTGTGGTATCAATATAATAAATAATGGCCATAAAACACAATCACAATGCCACCACACATGACATTACTTTGTCTACACCACTTTTTAAAATAAAATCATACCAATGAAGAAACAAGTCCTGTCATTACTGGTTATTTCCCAGTTTTTGTTTACATTTTACCACGTGCTCTGTTTACCTTCCTGTCTCCGCCCTCATCCTGCCCCTGTCATGCCTCCCTCATCATCATGTCCACCTGTCCCTTGTTCCACAGCCCTGGTTTCTGTGTATAATTAGGTGTGTTATATGTATCCTTTTGTTCCCAGTGTCTCAGTCATGTTTTTCCTAAAGTCTGGCTTCTCATTTATGCTTTATTTTGCCGCATGTAAATAAAGACCATCACTGCTTGCATTTACATCCAACCTTCCTCCTCCCTGCCTATGATATTGACAGTAGATTTGTTAGTGAACTTGAACATTTGAAGATTTGAAGAGTTCTTGAAAGTGCCTTTTAAACTAATTTTGAGTATTATGGACTCCAACAAAGCCACCACAGCTTCTGGTCAGAGGTGGATTAATGCAAGGCTGAAATATAGCCACAACTTTTTCATCACTATGATTAAATTTTTTTAATTTTTTACAGTTTTTGTGTTTGTGTTAATTCTAACAAGATATTATGCAATACATTAACATTTATGTAGGTTTATGTACCAAAACAGCCTTAAATCAATCTAAATGTATGTCTTTAAGAGACCATTTTTGTTAGTTTTTGTGCTTGAGGGTCCTTTAATAGGCTCCCTTAAAGCACGGAACTTCTCCAGGTTAATGGTAGGTAAGGAAGTGAGGTCCACTGATTCTCAGTCCATGTGAAGCCACTCTAAGCCCTTTAGTGGAGGGCTTGGCTAACAGCAGGAGGGCATCTGAACTCCTCACAAAAGTAGAACAATCCACATGAGGATATCTGTCTCCTGCCTCACTTTGGAAGAAAATTAATAGAGATGGAAGAAATCTCTCCACAGCATGTGGTCATTCCTTTAATTGGATGGCTCTGAGAGGGAAGTGAACTATTTAGTTTGCTCAGATTCCTGACATGGGTTGTGTATGATAGAGCATGGCGAGTGCCTCAAGGGTGTATCATCGGGCCTTCTTCTTTTTTTTCGTTTTACAGACAACGAGCAGAGCAGCACCTCCTGTCAGTTCTCGATCATCACTACCACAAGCTCTCCACCTCCTTTCAGTCAGGCCAGCCCTGAAAGCCAGTATGATGGATGGAGCACATTTTAGCAGTAATGATCTGCACAGTAAAACCCACTCTGACCAGTAGCTCCATCACAGGTAATCTCACCAGGCCTGTATGGAGATCAGCAGCCAGTGGGGAGGAGGGAAGAGGGGGGCTTTGATGGTGAAAGCTCTACTGGAAGAGTGCACGTGGCACTGATAGAGATGTTTCAGCCTGGTATGAAAAAGCCTCAAGTGACCGCATTACTTCTCTTTGGGGCATCTCTCATAGCACCATATAATGTACTCTAAAAGCCCAGCTACCAGGATGTAGTGGCCACTGCTTGATTGTTGGTTATTGATTCAGTACAGGCAGATAGGTGCAACTGAGGGTCTGGATATATATAAAACTATCGATTTCCACCACCACAGGGAAGGATCCTTCAAGATGTTAGAGCAGTGATAGCTGTCAATCTCCTTAAACTGACACCTAGATGTTTCTATCCACTTTACACTCTAAAAATAAAGGACCCAAATGTGGTTCTTTGGAGTAATGCCATCAAAGAACCACTTTGGGCTTTTAAAGGACGGATCTTTACAGAGCTACTGTTTTTAAGAGAGGTCTTTGGAGAGCCATATAATGCAAATACTCCATATCAGTTAGTAGCAGTTTAAAATAAGAGCACATCTATTAAATATAATATTTCAGTGTATGATTTAACCAACAAATAAAAAACTGTAATCAATATGAGCTTTACTATAACATTACATAACTCTTAACTCTCATGGCATCCCTTTTTGGTGAAGAAATAATAATTAATTAATGTCTATTAATTCTGTATAACAGGACACCTACGAAATACAACTGGTAGGAAAAGTTTAATTACTGTTCAGTATTAACATCTGGAAAGTTTAATGCTAACTATAACATAAAAAATGCCCATTTATTGACAACCTATGATTGAGTAGAAACAACAATAACAACCAATAACAAAAGTACAAAAATTTACAATTTTGTAAAGTTTAGATTACTAGAATAGCATCTATTCTTTGTGTATGTACATACTAAACAAGGCTTAAGTGTGTGGTAACTGGTGTATTAGTGGGACAACAGGCTTTGAGTGAAAATCACATTGGCAAATTGGTTCATCTTAATCTTAATCTCTTAACATAATTGGCCAGTGAATGAACTGCATAGGCTTCAAGTTAGGGGCCAACAAAAGGATGGGGGTAAACTGACTAACTAGAACTTTTCCATCATTTTCCAACTTTTCCATTATTTCAAAGCAAACAAATCACAGACTACCCTCCTGTTCTTGTTTGGAGTCAAGGTCAAATGTATATATTAGCTGATGATATATTGTTATAAGTTTGTTGTTATAAGACTGTAGGTGATGTCCTTGAGTAAAGTGTTCACTTATGAAGGTTGTTTTCAGCTTGTTTTATATTCTTTTCTATCTATTAGTGGATAGATGAGATGTTTATAGTTTGTTGGCTGGGCAGGAATTTCAACTAAAGCCTGCATACCAAATCGATCACTATTCATAATAATAATAACTGCTTAAAGAACATACTGGAGGAATGGAGGCATCAATGCAGAAAAGGAATTAAATATCAGTGTGCTCTTTTACAGCAGCTTTCACTGCCAGCAGCAGATCAGATCTGAAGAATCCAGAGAGCACAAAAAGAAGCCCTGGAGAGGAGTGTGTGTGTGTGTGTGTGTGGGCTTTGTCTCTTTGTGATTAAAAGCTAGTGGAGTAAGAGTGTATACTTCACTGAACTGAACCACAGTAAGAGCAATTCCATTTCACATAGTGATGATTTTCATTTCTTTATTTATTTCATTTCCTGGCCAAACTGAGAGGAAGAGAGAGAGAGAGAGAGAGAGAGAGAGAGAGAGAGAGAGAGAGAGAGAGAGAGAGAGAGAGTAAATGAGTAAAACTGAGAGAAGGAGAAAGAGACTAAATTATTGAGTGAATCAGAGAACACGAGACAAGGGGGAGAGAGAGTGAGGAAAAGATATCAGAGACAGGGTGAGAGAAAGTATGAGACACACAGAGAGAGAGAGAGAAACAGACCAGAGATAAAATGAAAGAGGCAGAGTGAGGAAAAAAAGGTAGAGAGGGAGAAAGACAGTGAGTGAGCAAATGAGAGAAAAAGACAAGATTGAGAAAGAGGAATCAGATCCCTGGATAAACTAAGATAAACTAAAAAAGTGAAAGAGACAGTTAGAGAAAGACTGTGAGACAGAAAGTCAGTGAGAAAGAGACAGAAAGAAACACAAGAGGAAAACTGACAGTGATTCAAAGAGAGACAGAGATGAAAGAGAGCAAGTGAGACATAGAAAGCAAGATGGGGAGAGAGTGAGCAAGTGTGTGTGAGAGAGATGGGGAGGGAGGGAGTGAGACAGAGTGAGTGAGCAAAACAAAGAGAGACAGAGGGAGACAGCCGGTGATACAGAGAGTC
>BRDA01056879.1:16670-31224 GCA_036984385.1 Crenuchus spilurus
CAGAATGAGTTACCGTGAAGTCAGTACTGGACGGGTCCCCAGCTTGGCCGCTGGAAGGCCAGTGTTCTGGTCTAGGGATTAGTGGTCTGTACCACTTGTACAAAAGAATAACCTGGATGGATAACATCAAGACATGGACTGGATTATCAGGTGCTAGCCTGCTACAAGCAACCAGAGACAGATGGCATTGGAGAGAGTGACTCGTCTGTGCAGCCTACCATCGCAAAGCGATGATGCCGTGTGACATGACATGACATTATGTAAAACAGAAGTTTATTTTTATTGTTATTGCTATGCATATTGTTAAAGTTTTAAAACCGATGATTGAGTATATATTTAAGCTAAGTGGCAAAATCAGTCAATTTTTAATGTCATTTAAATTCTTGTTGCAACTGGCAGCAGGTGTCAAAAAGCAACATGTTCACCATGTCTGGTGATTAGGGATCTGGTCTTGTGACCGGAAGGTCGCCGGTTCGACCCCTGGGCAGGTCATGACTGAAGTGCCATTGAGTAAGACACCTAACCTCTAATGGTCTAGTGTGTTCACTAGTGTGTATGTTTCACTGCATGGATGGGTTAAATGTGGAGGTAAATGTGCAGTCACATATGGCAAAGTTTAATCTAATATATTAAAGATGTTTAACTGTTTATCCCCACCCATTCATGCTGAAGTTATAAGGAGTGTTTCACTCTGGATTGCTTTTAGAATAAGGCACAATACAGAGCAGCTGTGTATATGTCTGTTTAATTTAAAGGAAATTAGTCACTTATCAATGAATTACATCTATTTCTGGTAGACCTCACTGAAAAATCTAATAACAAAGAAGGACATGAGACTTTTTGAGAATATGTACTGTTGTGAAAAGTTTTCTGCCCAGTGATACTTGCCTACACAAACATAACAGAAGAATAATAAGGAAAGTTCAAATTTATTACTATTGAAGGGAAGGAAAATAGCCATTACGACTCGGGTTAAAATACGCTGTACTAGACCGTGTTTCCTTTTTGGCCAACAGTTCAAAAGAAAATTTCTCTTTCTTTTTCTTTTTTTGTCCTTTGCCAAGGTCTGAGCCACTGGGGTGCTGTTACAGAAGGATCTCAATGCAGAATGGTTTTCAGATTTAAGGGCCAAAGGCTCGCAAATGTTCTTGGCCTTGCTGTTTAGTGACAAAGCGTCCCAGTTTCGCCTGCTATACCAAGGCCGCTTTTTGGCATGGGTGTAAGAACTGCCTTGGGATTCACTACGAAATCCCAAAGCGTGGATTCTATTGAGCATAATTAGCAGTGAATTGTTTTACACCCACTAAGTATGCAATAACTTAATCTCCTTATGTGGCCAGGTATATGTGATGAGCGCTAGAGTGGATTTGGTTCCATTTCCTTCCCATTCTAATGCCAAGGAGAACTCTGCGTTCCTTTCCCTGTGGCGAACAGAATGAAAAGAGTTTTGTGGTAGGAGGCTGGCCTCAGTGTAGCTACATTTCACACAAAATGAAACATGTAATTTGATTTTAATATATTGAAAGATATCCAAATCGCATATTTTATACATTATACATTTTATACATACACTGAAAGAGTAAGGCATTGAATTAAAAAGTACATCATTCACATATGAATAAACATCACTTGAATACAGTTTTTCTCTTATTTTGCTTATTGTTGATCGGTACTGGGTCAAGTATTTTCTAATGATGTATATATACATCTCAAAAATTAGAATATCATCAAAAAGAACATTTATGTCAGTAATTCAGTTCAAAAAGTGAAACTCATATATTGTACAGAGTCATTACACACAGAGTGTCTATTTCTAGTGTTTATTTATTTTAATGTTGATGATTATGGTCTACAGCCAATGAAAACCCAAAACTCAATGTTTCATAACATTAGCATATTATATAAGACCAATTCAAAAACGTTGGTTGGGGCTCCTTTTGCATGAATTACTGAATCAGTGCAGCGTGGCATGAAGGTGATCAGCCTGTGGCACTGTTGAGGTGATATAGAAGCCCAGGCTACTTTGATAGCTGCCTTCAGCCGTCTGCATTGTTGGGTTCATATAGAATCTATTATCAAGAGGAAGATGAGAGACACTAGACCCAACTATTTCAGACAAGCACTGGTCACGTGAGTTTGCTGGCCAATCAAGCACAGTGATACTGTGGTTATTAAACCAGGTGTTGTGCACCAGCATGAAGTGCTCTAAAATGTCCTGGTAGACGGCTGCACTGACTTTGGACTTTATATAACAGAGTAGACCAACACCAGCAGTTTTTGATCATATTTATCAGTATGTACAAGCATTATGTTGGCATAAATGACAAGCTTTCTTCACACATCACACTCTATGAAAGGTGGTGCAAACAACATCTGCAAACAAAGAAGTTCTTAGCAACAAAAAACATTAACAAAACGTGTGATATTTTCTTAGAACGGTCCTGTCGGTACCAGTCAAACGCTGGGTTTTTTTTCAGTAATGGGATCAGAAGACATAGAGAAGAGATTCCCTGTGACAGTGTGATGGATATGGAATAAGTAAACAGTGAATTTACAGAAGCTGACGGCATTTGAAAAGAAGAGCACTTTTCCACCCATCCCTCCGCTTATCTCGCCTCATAAATCACTTTTTCTAGGCTGCATAAATAGGTCTCATCTCGTCATACATTTTCTGGCATGATGTAGTTCCACTTTAACCTTTACATGTGGCACTGGTCGCCCACGCCAAATGCACATGGTGACCCTATTGACCTTGGGCATTCATATTTAATAGCCATTAAGGGTCTGTGGAAGTCTGAACAACAAAGACGCTTATATACTGTATTTGCAAATGAACACCATTATTGTCATTATCTAGGCATTTTCTATAGGACATTGTGATGCAAGTGAGATACCTCAAATGGTGCAGATAAGCAGTTATTGAGATAAAGATTCCTGTATAGGTTCCTTTGTAGATGTATTCCTACAGTTCTTGGCAACAAGAACTATGGTCATCTATTTTTTTCTTATAGAAACTGTAAACAATGTTCTTTAAAAGAGCTTTTCCCTGCATCTCACTTCTTTTACACAAATGCTTCTTTAAAGGAAAATAAGTGGTTTGGCTATAGCATGGTTTTGGCGCCTTTATTTGAGTCTCTGTCAACTACTTCCCCTTGTATTTCATTCCACTCTTTAGCCCATGTTATGGCTGTGCTAACCTTTGACTTGGGCCCCCATTTTAAAGGCTTTGCTCTTTGCCCCAGGTCCATTACACCTGGCTGAAGTATACTTTAATAATTGCTCCGGCCACCATCAAACGAACATACGAGGGACTAGCTTGGATGGGGAGAGGAGCCTGTCCAGAAACCTTTTGGCCCCTGGGTCAGGCCACGCAGCAGATGCTTCTGCGAGATGATCCATTTGACCTACAGCTCCATACAGTATGGCTCTACATGTCAGAATTATTGATAGACCCAGGCAAATTTTTATAGCCCACTCTCGACCTTTGACATCAGTAGACCAAAGTGACTGCCATCCACCGCCACCAAACACATGATCAGATGGCTGTCTCAAGGTTGCGTCTGAATGAGTGGAAAGATTGATGTTTTTCTTGTGTATGTAATGTAACGACTGGGAGTAGACACATGGGCCAAGTCATTTTAATAGAGCCTCTCAGGGAAATGTGTCCAGAATGGGCAGACAGGGTTAATGTAGGCAAATCCATAATGGTAGATCAAGACATGTACAGGGAAAGGGGAACATTAAGAACAAAACTAAGGAAAATAAGGATTACGTAGTAATGTCCAGCAATCTTTCAGAATTGTCATATCTACAATTACTTTTTTTTTATTAAGATATAGATTTGCTGAGATATAATCACTATGCAGGTAAGTATTTATATGTTATTATGGTTTTCCCAAATGCACATTCAGTTCAAATCAATCAAATAAAAATTGTATGTCGAGTTATGGAAAAAGTGGGTTTTATTGATTATTACACAGCATTTCTCATTGCTTCAGTGGAAATTGAAGCAAGCGAAATCATATACTCAAGATAGATATGGTTTATCCTTTTATTGAAATGCTGCTTGTAAAAAATATCTATCCATGAATAAAAGCCCGGCAAATTCAAAGGCTTGAGTAAGATGTCACAATTTATTTTAAACATCGTCATCCAAAGTGAACAACTGTGTAAGTAGAGTTCTCAGAAGAACCCAGAGTCATTTTATGGATGCTATATGCATCTTGCCTCAGCCCAGACTCTTTTACCGGTGACACAGCAGCAACAGACACATCAAAGGCTTCAACTGCTCCCAAGAAACTGCTCTTTACAGTGTGCGAATGATATACATAACAAGCCGTGACAAAATGATTCCACCTTGACTTGCTTGTTTCTCCTGGACTCCTTTAAGGTGATACTGCTATGCATTGTCTTTCACTTCTAGTGCTTCTTGCTCAGCCTCAAACAGAAGTCCTACACTGCGGTCATTTACCATATTTTCCCGCCAAGTCCCCTCAGTGAATTGTTGTCAGACTATCTCAGCACTCCAGGCTTGGAAAAAAGAACAACAAAACCCTCCACCTAGCTGCCCCCCTCCCCTTAGCAACACTAGCTTCTTCATAACAGGGACTGGAGCTGGAGCTCAAGCACTGTGATTAAGATAAGCCCAACCAGAGCTGGACAATTACCTGACGACTAACCTTTTCTGGAGCCACTTAAGGATGTAAGGACTCCTGAGAACCATTGTTTTCTTTGCGAGGAACACAGCACTTGACAGCAGCAGCCTGGAGAGAGGCTAGTGGCTAGCGGTATCATGTTTGAGATTACCTAATCCTCCCACAGCATCAGAGCTGAAGGACTTTGTCACGTCTGAGGGAAAAGAGGATCGCTGGATTGCTGAGAGATAGTGTTCAGACCACAGTGCCTTCAGTGGAGGATAGATGGTAAATAAAACTTTGAATTGATGGAAGAGTAGGGATTGACTTGGGCTTAACTTTCCCATATTTGACTGGCTTTTAAGTGCTTTTATGTGGATACCTGAACAGAAATAACTATTTGGGCTGTTTCATTTAAAGATGGTTCTCAGAATCTACATCTACGCCTAGAACATTGCCATTAACCCTTTAGTGTAAGAGCTGGGCATTAAGTGTTTTCAAACTTTTGTAAGTGTTTTCAAACTTTTGTTGTTATCAGTAGTATTATCATTTTCAAAAAGTTGTACACTAATTGGTCCTTCGTAATGAAGAATAATTTAAGCAGGCATTTTTTTACTTCCTTTACTATGGAACTCTTGATGAACCATTTTTTATATATTGTACATCACTGCTTGTGATGAACTTTGAGAGTTGTTTTAATACTGATGGAAATTTTAAAATGTAAGTTGTGTATGTTGAACCCTTGTGAACCCTGAGGAAGCATATGGGGAGCCCTTAACTTCTGCCCAGGCCTGCCACACAGCAACCAAGTGCCCTTAACCACCCATAGATATGAGTTACAACTATATGATAGATTCAACAGCACCATTAAGTGTACATACTGTGTAATATTCTTTCACCATTATCACTGTCAATACATGATACAAGGAAACAAGGAATTGCTGCTTGTTTTTGTTATCAGCAATGGAAAACTGAGCTTAACCTGGGCAGCCAGACAGACGGTCATTACCAATCCATTCTAGGCCATGAGTAGAGGTTGTAAGTATTACAGACTTATAGCTTTGTTCAGCCTCCTTCTGGGGCTAATGCCCACTGTGAATGCAGCCGTCGCAATCGAGCATCCCCCTGGTTGCGCTCGAGAGGCGAAGTCAGGGGTTATTTGCTGCTATTTTTACAAGAAACGGGTTGATTTGTCTTAGGCCATTACCGTCTATTACAGCCGGGAGTCTCCGGGAAGGAGGTGGGAAGCGGCAAACGCTGGCATTCTGCCTAAAGAGAAATCAATGAAACAAATTAATCCTTCGCAGGCCGCGGTGACACAGTAATCCATCATTCAGGGGCGCTTTTACACACCAAATCAGAGAGCCTGGGCTCAGGGAGAAAGCCCCAAGGGAGCAGGCTCATACAACACACATACACACACACATACTCTGAAACTCACAAGGCAAGATCCACACACTACAGGCAGCCGCCACACAGCTGCAACCCCACAGCCCTGTGTCTGAACATAGAGGGATGAAAGATGGAATATAATCACAGCCTCCACATGATACAGGACATAATCCAACAGTTAAGTCATCAGAGTTGGACACCTTCTGTCTGCTGAGGAGCAATGATGGCCAAAAACATGTTGCTGTTTACATATTTACCCTTTACCAAGAAACAGGTATGATGCAGTGATGACTACAGAAGATAAGGCAGTGAGGAACAGAGGGGGTTTAAGGGAAAGGAGACACTCAGAAGAAGAGAAATTCTGGAGACGAAAGCAAGAAAAGGAGAGGGGGAAATCACAGTGGGGGTGGGCATTGAAAACAGCCATCTCTTTTCCACCCACCATCACCTCACCATGTGGTGTTGCATTGTTCATGTGGCAGCACATTCATGCACATTGTTCCAATTTTCAGACGCTCTGTTGCGGGAGAGCATTCCCATGGCTTCTCCTGCAGCCCACTGAAAAGGGCAGGTGTCATCACCCACAAAATTAAGGCTGTGGTTCCCCACTCGTCGCCAGGAATGGCTAAAAGCATAGCCGTGCTCACATACAAAGGTTAAGCCCCCAGACCCACCATAAAAACCTGAGTAATGTAGCCAACCAATAAGAAAATCATATCTACGCACATGATCAGGTCAGGTGATCTGCACTGGGAAGCATCTTGGTCCTAGGAGAGCTGCACACAATAATGCCCTCAACAAACCATGTGATATCAGACAAAGAAAGACTCCAGAAATGGGAAAAAGAAGAAGATACAGCAAGATACAGATGTATGTGGTCATTTTATTAGGTGATTCATACAAATACACATTCAGTACTGTTCTCCTAGGTTCTATAAAAATACAAAGTAACATTATTACAGCAATACTACACAGTCATGCAAACTACAAAATCATCTCCAATAGATTTGCAGGTTCTTGTTCACCTGTGGTGCACACATCCTTCCAGAAAATCCAGACGTGCCCAAAACTGAAGGAAGGGGGGTTGACTTATAAATAAGTAATGCAGGACCAGGGGGACAGACTGTACCATTACTTGCCTTGTCATCATAATAGAGGGTGCCACTTACCTTTAACCATGCTTTGATAGATGAAGAGCAATAGCTTTTTTGTTCATGTAGGCTTGGCTGGGTAAAACCCGGGAAGGAAGAGCTCAAGACATAAGGGGATCAAACAGCATCAGAATCTGCTCAATCTCACTGCTATAGCAGACATGACATTAACATCGAATGATAACAATGAATATCCAGTAAGCCAATTATCATTTAGTGATGGTGCTAAGAAAAGATATTTCAATCACATATTGTGCATTCACCATTGGAATTAAAATGATATGGCAGAAATTGTTTAATTAGTCTAGGTTTTTTCACACCCATTCTTTCTTTATGTTCATTTGTTTTTGCTACTTTTGCTTTATATTTCTTCTTCTTTGTTTCAAAATTTTCTGCCTGTCATTTGTCTTTATGTTTCTTTACTTCCTTTGTCCGACTTTTACAGGATGTTTAAATTACTGGGAAAAAAAGATAAAAATGCAAACAAATCACAAGCCGCTGAACTAAACGCAGTGATTACTAGCTTTGGTGTGCCTCAGGTACTAATTCTAGGCCCGCTTTTGTTCTGAAGGTTCTTCCAGTGAATGATGCATTAATGATGTACTGCTGTGTGTTAAAAATGCTTTGGATGGGGATATGATCAATGTAGCCTGGAGGAATGTGAGTGTTTAGAAATGATGGCTGCATTCTTTTCCCCTCAGAGACTGATAGAGCTGATAGAGAGCACAGAGGGGATGGAGGACACTTGGTGGAAAGTGTGAGAGAGGGACAGAGCATAAACAGAGATGTAGGCACAGTGCTTCCTGTGTTTGTTTTTCCATGTGAGTGCACTAGCATTTGTTACCATTTATGTGGACACATAAAATGGAAATGTATCAGAACTACACGAGTGCATTAACATTGCCAAACCACTTGCTGCTCCAGTGTTGATGACTTCATCACTTATACTGCTAGATCAATGTCCTAGAGGGCAGACAGATATAAAAAGGACTTTTAGTGGGAAAGATCAGATGATGACTCATAGAATGTATTTCTAAAATGTTGCTGCCGTGTATTACATTTGTACATCACTTGCACTCAGCAGCTCATGGAATAATCTAAAATAATCTGGAATTAAACCTTCTTACAGTGACTTAGTTCTTTTTTAGATTTTCTTTTGACAGTGATGATATAATACACCCTTTTTGTGATTTTACTGCATGTTATTGTTTTACTAAGCAGTTGAGTTGCTTAAAATCAGAATAAGAGTTTGATTTAAAAAGCTTCACATGTTTTATAGAAAATCAGGAGTTTGTAGACCAAAGAAATGGTCTTACATTCTTCAAAATAAAGGTTCTTGAATAGTTCTTAGCTTTTGTACACCTGTGTGGAGGATCCATAACATTTAAAAAGGCCCTTCATGCCTGCTGAATTGTTCTTTAGGGAAAGTGGCATCAAGTTATTCTATGGAATCACTTCAAAGAACCTTCTTACGAGAGTATCATGCTATCAAACAGCAGCTATCAGATGTCATTTGAGTACAGAACCACACCGTTCCACAGTCCTACTGAGGTACACAATCAAACAAGAGGCAGAAAGGAACAGAATGTATGGGTGGACACACATGCTTTGGTGGCCAAATTGCATCATCTGGTTGTCAGATGAGAAGGAATGACAGAACGTTGTGCCAGTGTCCCAAAAGCCTGCACTTAGTCAGTCGCTTTGTCAAAAAATGACATTTCAGCATGACAGTAATGATGAGGGACCATTTTACTCAGTGACAAGATGGACAGAGAAGGAAAACTGACATTCTAAACTGCCCCTCTCAATCCACAGACATTTGGTGTTTAAACCCACAGCAGGAGTATCAAGACCTATGATACAGTGGATTTTTATAAGACTTATGATTTTCAGTGCTTTTCATTCTTTGCCACAGTAGGCAGGTCAGTATTGTTGTGATATTGATGTTATGGGCTGTAAAGGGCAAATTCAATGACTATATGAAAAAAATACATATAATTTAAAATGCATTTGAGTGTTTAGTTGAACTGGTCCTCTACCTCTACGAATGCTTAATGGCAAACATCAAATATACACTCTGTTAATTTATTAAAAAAATTAAGTCTTTGTCAATTTGCAAATCAGGGTTGTTGCACTCGAACATTAATCAATTCTCAAATACACTCTTAAAAACCAGTAGGGCTGTATAATGCCAGAGAAGTAAAAATTTTTTAACCTTTCAATCCACAGTTCATTGGAGAAACATTTTTGTAAATGTTAATAACTTTTTAACTTTCTAGGAAGAGTACTTAAATGAAAATGTAAGTGATTGTGTGAAGGTTCTTTAAAAAAAACAAAACAATAACACATCTCATTTGCAAAAGTACTTTTCTATCTAACCAGCCATTTAAAAGGCTCTTTGGGGAAAACATTGTTATTCCTTGCCTTCACAGAAGCATGTATGACATATTTATTATACGTAAATAAGAATGTATATATAACTAAATACTATATCTAAAATAATGTGCTAAAGAAATTGTGTAATCATGCTTTATTTTGCTGAGGAATTAAAAGGACTGTGATGTTCTCAGTAAGCTGCTTTACTTCATTCATACACAGTGCTATTAAATTAATATTGCTATGTGTTATGTGTCTTACCTGCAGCTGTTCAACTTTCAGTGTGAGCCAAGCCTGTCGGGAAATTAGAACAATTCATTAACACATATTAACACATTAACAAGACAGAAGAAAAACTAAGAAGAATGAAATTCCAAAGATGAAGCAGATTCACAATGCACAGGCTCAGTTGCTGAGTCATGAAATGTATGATCTGAATGTGCTGCAATAGTGAGGATAGAGGCTAAAAATTGTTATCAAAACAGTTTTTAAAAAAAGGATGTAGCCTTAACAGATAAATGTATTGGTGATAAGACATGATCACAAGTGAAAAATGTGTGAGAACTTGAAATAATATAACAATAACATGAAGGAATTTGATCACATGAAAATATTATCAACTGAAAAATGTATTCACATGTTAAATGTTCATATATTATATGTTTTCTTGTGATCATATGTTTTTACACATACTTCAAATGTGACATTCATCTGTTTTGTTTTTTAAGAGAATGCAGAAGTAAATGTAAGAACAATGTTAACTGCAAAGATGTAATACATAGGCCCAGTTGCTGAATCATATGTATGATCTGAATCTGCTACAATACAGGCTCAGATATTCAAAAACTAAAGAATGATGCCATGTACAAAGAAACAACCACCTGATGTGATGATAAAAGGATGGTTGACTGATGATTGACGTTCACATTAAGATTGAATGTGGTGGTATTAGAATGTGGTGGGAAAATACTCATATGCTCCTCTATGAATAAAGATTGCTAAATGACTCTGATGTACAGTTCTATCAGAAGTGTTTAACTAGTGTAGAAATTTTTTAATTTATATTGTGTGGACCTTAAATAAAAAAAAATCTTCTCACTGACATTTCTCATTTACAAAAAATGTTCTTTACAACATGAGTTTACTGAAACTAGACTTGCTTTCCTCTGTCCAATATGTGAGATCAATTCCAGTTTGCAATGTATTTAAATGTAATTGATAAACAGTAATAAAGGTTGCTTAATTTAAAGGGTTAAAGAACAATCCACTGAAATGTTCTTTCATTGGTTTTGTATTATGTCACACAGCACTTTTTGGCACTTTTATTTTAAGAGTGCAAACTTTTAAAGGTTCTTTAACTTTTAACAGAACCATTGTGGTGCTTATATAAAACAATTTTCAAAAACAAAATTAACAACATGTTGTCCATTGTTAAGAAGAATGATTTCACCATGCAAAGAAACATATTTTTTTTAGGTTTTGGATTCACGATTCAACAAATAACAATTCTATTTAACTGAGAACCCTTGACTTTTATGCATAACTCTTAAAACTATTTTTAAACAGTGCTATCTACCATCTACCATCAAGAACCTACGTGAATAGCCCTTTAGAGAACCATCTTTGTAAATTAGATGAGTTTGACAATCTATCAGTGCATTATTCTTTGAAGAACCACTTTTGCAAATCAGATGTGCCAGTGTGAAGAAGTTTAATATAAATCAACATACAGTATATACTTTTTCTAAATCCATACAGTCAAAGGAGCTTTTCTTTTAAATAACGTAGAATAGCTGAAGTTAATACCTGATAATAGTGTCACTGTTTTTCAAACTCCTTCACATTTAGAGTAGCTAGATGTCCTCTTTGGTCACACAGTGTAGAGCATCCTCTTCCTAAAAGCCTGAAAACAAACATCAAATCAATCTACAATATAAGAAAGGAGAGTGAAAAATCTGTTAACTGACTCCCAGCGCACTAAACTAACTCTCTCTCACACACACACACACACAGCCAGTGTTAGCCCTAAAGCCTCATCACTGCTTCATCTGTAGATAAGTTAAAATTACCTAATTACCACTTTAGCTAATGATGCAGCATTCCTGGAAAGATGAGTCTCTTCATTAATTGCTCACTTTTAAAGGAACTTTCCTGGATGAATGCAAGTACCCTCCATACACAGTACATACACTACATGTGCTAACCTCCAAAATGGTCAATTTTCAGAAGATAAAAAATGCTCAATGTTCAATGGAAGTTAATGCAAAGGATTAATGTAAAGGATACCTGTGTACAATATGCATGAATTCTATGCTAAAACCTTTGATTAATGTATGTAGATTATATGTGTATACTGTGAGGTGGTATCTATATGTATTATATGATAAGAAGTGTGTGTGTGTGTGTGTGTGTGTGTGTGTGTGTGTGTGTGTGTGCGTGCGTGCGTGTTATCACGAATAGATGTAAGCATCATGTCCACTAATCCAGTCAAATTTCCAAGGTATTCAATTATTTAAACAAACTGACGTTATTACTTTCCTGAATATAATATTCATGTACAATAGTGTTAATTAATGTTCCAATGTCATATGTATGTGTGTCGGTGTTTGTATGTATGTTATATGGATCACAATTACAAGCTTCATATCATGTTCATTCATACCGTCATTAAACTTCCTCTGTCTCGTCACCTATGTATACTGACTGCATTCTTTAGTCTTCATTTTTCTGAACACTTTCAGCCTTTCTCTCCTCAGTCTTGTCTTTTCTCAGCTCTCATTTCTGTTCTCGCCCTGTTTCCTCCGCCCAGCTGGGTAATAAATGTGCGCTTGTTTGCGGTAAATGCGCAGATATAAAACATGAACAATAACAGTAAATAAGAATGAAGCGCAGGCTCAACTACTTTTAGTGAGATACAGAGTGGTCGCTATTGTCTCTTCCTGATGGAGATGATGGAGATGTGCTGTAAAGTCGTGTACATTTTCCACAAGCTTTGCGCTTCTATTCACTTTTACCTTTACCTTGCAGTTTCCTGAAGCTAAAAGCACGGAAGCCTTTGGAATAACACGGCACATCATGTTGTCCAGTGGGAACCGAGCGGAAACGTTTGCGACTTTCCACTAATAGGAATCACTTTATTTAGTTCAGAGCTGAACTGATGAGATGTTGGAAAAAATGAAGTGTTACTTTCTACAGACCTTTGACCGCTACAGTGACATGCGTATTACTAAAATAAAAGCGGTAAATTGGACTTCTTTGGTTAAAGTCTTTCTTGGTTCTCCTAAAGAACAGTTAAGTTGATGGGTTTTAGAACATTGATTGTAAATAAGATGTGGAAGAAAGTTTTCAAAGAATTTAACTTTTATATAGAACTTTCACAAAGCACGTGACCACAATTGTATCACTTTTTATATTTAATTGGACTTTTAACTTTTGATCAATAACCAGTCTGTATTTTCGAGCGACTTAACTGCACTTCTTATTGAAATAATTACGTTTATATCCATTAAATGCTACAGAAATGTGCAATCACATTGATAAAGTCAAAGTAACTCAGTAATTAACTGAATAATGTTGAGTAAGATAAGCTATGACGAGTTCATTCAAATGTATTGCACTTTCTCTAAGTTGGGTTAAAGTTAAATTCAGTTTAAAAAACATTACTAGCATGTTCAAAATCCTGGCTAAAGATTGTTAAATATTAGTTTAACTTATGTTGCGATCCTCCAAACCAAACCCTGACATCACAAGTAAGAATTGTTTAATTTTACAAATAGTTATACAACTCTTACACATGAGACCAAGTTATAGATATTGAAAGGAGTTAGCACAACTCACTATATTTACTAAACTACAATGACTATGCACATTGTTCATACTCAGATCATTTAACTTGTCAGGTTTTACTACCTTTTAGTTTCTCAAACTTCTATTAAAGATTTTTCAAAAACATTTCTTCAAACATTGTTTGGAACAGTAACATCATGTTCTTATTCAAGCGCCATAAAAGAACTGACCTGTATCTCAGACTTTCAACCCCGAATAAAACACTACAATGCTGAGAAATGGTCAATAGGCCAGGATCTGTGCGCATGCGTGTTTGGGTGTCCTCGTCGCGGCTTCGCTTCCTTTTCCAGAGGTGTAAGATGGCCTAATTGCTGTGGGTCCAGGCTTGTTTTAACTACTGTCAAATTTATGATGTTGCTCTCAGAGACCATCCAACGCAATTAGCACATATGCTCTAAATAGATGATGGTTTGTGAGCAATAAAGCCATTACCTCCAGCATAAATTGACAGTCCCTCACACTAAAGCTCCTACCGGCGGGCTAATTGGAAAAAAAAAACATTCTGCCTCAATTTGTCCACATGCGCAGTCTGCGCTGTAGAACAACGCCTAAAAGTGCAATTTAGCGTCACATTTTGGGTGCCTGGAAGTTTAAAGATTCTATCTCGTTTCTATCTGCCCTTTGACATTTCAGAACTGTAAAAATCTGGATCAAGAGTCTGTAAACCCAAAGAAACCGCCACTGATAATGTATTTACACTTTAATAGTGAACTTGTGCTTTTTCACTTTTTGCATATATATTTTGGAACACTATCTTAAAGCCACGATTACTGTGTTATCTGGTAAAGAGCCATTGTAAGTGGACTAGTTTAAGATATTTTGCCCATCTCCCACCACTACGCTTTCCATTAAGAGCGATTAGATGATGGCCATTGAAAGTTGCTGATCCATAGAGAAAATGGCAGCGGATAAAAGGCGATTTCGAGTGACCTTCTCGTCCCTTTCACACCAATCTGAGCCCCCCAAATAGTTAGGGATCAGATCGGACAAAAGCCCCCTCCTCTTCCCTTTCAGCCAGGACCCACTCAAAGCAAAGGGGCCTGTGACAAAAAAATACCCTCCATCGCATTAGAGTGGGGCACAACGTGGGTTAGAGAGAGAGAGAGAGAGAGAGAGAGAGCACAGCACAAAACCCATTTATTTACAGCAGTGTAT
>BRDA01056881.1:325-14402 GCA_036984385.1 Crenuchus spilurus
AGACGTAAATGGACGTAAGTGGACGGAAGTAGACGTAAATGGACGTAAGTGGACGGAAGTAGACGGAAGTAGACGCAAAGCAGGTGAATGCAGGTAAACGCAGATGAAGGCAGATGAAGGCAGGTGAATGCAGGTAAATGCAGATGAAGGCAGGTGAATGCAGGTAAATGCAGATGAAGGCAGGTGAGGGCAGTGAAGGCAGGTGAATGCAGGTAAATGCAGATGAAGGCAGGTGAATGCAGGTAAATGCAGATGAAGGCAGGTGAATGCAGGTAAATGCAGATGAAGGCAGGTGAACGCAGGTAAATGCAGATGAAGGCAGGTGAGGGCAGATGAAGGCAGGTGAATGCAGGTAAATGCAGATGAAGGCAGGTGACTGCAGGTAAATGCAGATGAAGGCAGGTGAGGGCAGTGAAGGCAGGTGAATGCAGGTAAATGCAGATGAAGGCAGGTGAACACAGGTAAATGCAGATGAAGGCAGGTGAGGGCAGATGAAGGCAGGTGAATGCAGGTAAATGCAGATGAAGGCAGGTGAATGCAGGTAAATGCAGATGAAGGCAAGTGAATGCAGGTAAATGCAGATGAAGGCAAGTGAATGCAGGTAAATGCAGATGAAGGCAAGTGAATGCAGGTAAATGCAGATGAAGGCAGGTGACTGCAGGTAAATGCAGATGAAGGCAGTGAAGGCAGGTGAATGCAGGTAAACCCAGATGAAGGCAGATGAATGCAGGTAAATGCAGATGAAGGCAGGTGAATGCAGGTAAATGCAGATGAAGGCAGGTGAATGCAGGTAAATGCAGATGAAGGCAGGTGAGGGCAGATGAAGGCAGGTGAATGCAGGTAAACGCAGATGAAGGCAGGTGACGGCAGGTAAATGCAGATGAAGGCAGGTGACTGCAGGTAAATGCAGATGAAGGCAGGTGAGGGCAGTGAAGGCAGGTGAATGCAGGTAAATGCAGATGAAGGCAAGTGAATGCAGGTAAATGCAGATGAAGACAGGTGAGGGCAGTGAAGGCAGGTGAATGCAGGTAAACACAGATAAATGCAGGTAAATGCAGGTAAATGCAGATGAAGGCAGGTGAGGGCAGATGAATGCAGGTGAAGGCAGGTAAATGCAGATGAATACAGGTAAACGCAGATGAAGGCAGGTGAATGCAGGTAAACGCAGATGAATGCAGGTAAACGCAGATGAATGCAGGTAAACGCAGATGAATGCAGGTAAACGCAGATGAATGCAGGTGAAAGTCTTATGTGCAGTACATGATCAGGCATAAGACGGTTCTTTGGAGATGAATGTGTTGAGGTAACCCTTCATGGCACACTAAAATAAACCCAAAAGCAATGTATGAACAAAGAATGGCACAAATGCAACACACCACAAGTGCCTTTTACAGTGTGACAGAGTCCAAGTCTTTCATCCACAGACACACTGACAGACCTTCACAGAATCACAACACGACACACTATGAGAACAGTCCAGCTGCAGCCAGGGGCGTTACCGATTTAGCACAGGAACTCCTTTATTATTACAGAAATGACCACACTATAACCTGGGGGGTACAGTCCTGGTCCTGGACAGCGCAGATTCAGCACACCTGCCCCTGAAGGTCTTCAGTACCTGTGTTAGATTAAGAGCTATGCTGGGCAGGGTGTTAGATCTCCAGGACCAGGTCTGGGCACCCCAGCCCTACCTGCGCCAATGAGAGTGTTTGTTCCAGCAGAGAAACCTGGAAACAGTGATGACCCCCAGGTGGAGCTGCGCGCTGTGGCTTTGACTGAGGTCTGAGGGTAGAACACCCTCATCAGGCTTAATCTCGAGTGCAAAATGAAGACAAGACATTCAAACTAATGAGTGACTCAGCTGACTGCCTTCTAGTCCTCTCCAGACAAGTCCACACATCACCAAACCAAACAGCAGAACCTCAGAACATCAGGTCCACAGCAGCCTTACGTGCGAGAGCAATGCAGGCGAATATCAACGCAGAGACAGATATTCAGGAAAGCAAAACATGAGAGTCCAGTTCACTCATTTCCAGTAAATTCCAGTTCAGTAGATGTAGAATAAGGTTCTTCTCACACACAACATCTCGTATAAGATCAGATGTGAATGTCTTAAGTAGTCATGTGCAGTTTGTGGCTGTAAAGACTGAATTATGGATGTTCTTATGTTAATAGGAGCTGATATGTGTGTGTTCAACTTTGCTTAACTTCACTGGCCTGCTCTGATTTATGACAGAGACACACATTTCTTCATAAACCTGATGGTAAACATCCATACAGACAAAATCAGTACATGCATACTTCACACATATGGCCCAGAGATAATTACAACCAAAAATAAGAACAAAGCGTCCATCAATAATGTGACTAATACACTAAATCAGTAGCTTCCTGTCACTGTACTGGAGAACCCACTGCCCTGCACATTTGCTCCAAACACACCTGATCAAACTAACCTGATCTGGCAAGGAGAACTCTGTGCCTTATGTGGCGCTGTGTGAGGATGATGAGGCTATAAATACCTGCAGGGTGTGTGAGATGAAGAGGTGGTACAGTGCAGTGAATGTCTCAGATGTTAATGATAAAGGAGTGATTGTATTTGGGGGTTAAAGGTCACAGTGTGAAGGAAGTAGCTGAATGTGCAGGTGTGTGGAAGTGTACAGTCATACAGGTCTACCAGCAGTGCTAACAATGCCAGTCTACAGTTCATCAGTTTCAGCCTCAGTTCTGAGGAGAATGTCCTGTAGACTGGCATTGTTACCACTGCTGGTAGACGTGTAACTACAGTGTCTGTACGTTGAGTGATTTTTAGTGACTAAGGTTCTTTATTATTGTTAACTGTATACGCTGCCATGATGATCTGACTACCCCAAGTTTCAGAGAATCGCGTTTTCTTCAGGTTTTCATAATCTGAGGTCTGAAATTCAACATGCAAGGCAGAGGGATCTCCAGGACCAGGGCTGACAACCTGTGCTGACCTGGTTCACCTTTAGATTCTCTCTGAGAAGGCACACAACCAGTGAACCTTTCCATGCCAACTCGGGTATCTAAATAACACTACTTCACCACTAAATGATTGAGATGTCAAGACACTTAAGAGACAGCACAGAGAAACATCACTGAGATGGTAGTACTTTCATAAAACTGATCTGAGCTCAGTGCAAACGTAACACAGTCATGTGTGGAGGCACTTACCACTAACAAGGGGTTTAAATGACATTAAGAGAATGGGAACAGGGAGCATGCTCGTTCTACATGCAGGACACGGCTATAACAGCACTGACTGATCACTTCCCTCACTGCTGCTGAGAAGAGAAATGGTCCAGCTGTGACATCCCACATCTCTAATGTCTACTTCTTCTCTCTGACATTTCAACAATGTTAGTTAAACGTTTGCTTCACACTCTACACCTCTTTGCTTTTTATAGCAGCGAATAAAGACTAACAGAAGCTCAAATCCAGCAGGAAATACAATCAGCACATACGGAAGCTAAAAATGCCTCCCCACATTAACACACAATGACGCATCTTAAATAACTAAGAAAGTAAGATTTGATGTTCATCGCTTGTAAGGATTTTAGTGCCTTTTTCAACATTTTTTTTTTTTTGCTTCTTTACAAAACAAGGTCATTTTCGGTAAGCGAACCTGGTTTTCTGAGTAAAGTCTCTCACAGTGCTCTGAATTGTGCAGGTAAATACATCTAGACAGCTTCTGTGCAGAAAGAATTAAATGATCTCTAGTTATTTTCTTATTATATTAAGTAACCAATTAAACCACCTCAGCCTGCTGCTCATTTCATAAAAGTCGCATTAATACATATATATTTATATAAAACATATTTCACAAACACTGCAGGGTGCTGAGTGCCAAATTCACCATTACTGCAAGTGGACCTGCCATCAGAATACATCAGCTCACTGTGCAGAGCTACACCAGCCTCACACAGGCCAGAGAGGTGAGATGGATTAGTTAACGTACAGAGAAACTTGCCGTTTTCACAACATAATGATCATCGCATTGGTTTGTAGGGCTCTGCTGGGTCACAGCTTCTGTACCAGACTTTCACAAGGCGGTCTCCTGCTCCACCTGAGCCAGCTTACAGGAAGCCTGAACGCTCCTCTCTTCTGCCTCTTCCTCTCCATCTTGAAAATGGGTCACGCCGTTGCTCTCTTTCTTCGCCATTTGGTAAGGCTGAGGTTTGGACTGTAGCACAGTGTTAAGAGCTTAGTCAGTACTCATCTTAGCTAGAACCTTCGTCTATACCAACATACAGAGAAGTGCTTCAGTTTCTGAAACCTTTACAATTTTTTATATTTCTGCATAAATTTGACCTAAAACTTCAGCAGATTGTCACACAAGTCATAAAAGTAGAGCCAAATCAAACAAATGAGACAAATATTAGACCTGATTATTTATTTATGATCTAATATTACAGTCTGAGAGAGACGACATGAACTAAACATTTCTGCTAATAGTTCTCCTGATGGTGGACTAAAATGACTGTGTGTTCTTTTGTGAACTAGTGGACTATTACACGTCTTGCTCTTGGAGTGATCATTGTTGGTCGACCACTCCTGAGGAGGTAATAATGGTGCTGAATTTCCTCCATTTGTACACAGTCTGTCTGACTGTGGAGTTTAAACTCTTTAAAGATGTTTTTTTAAACCTTTTCCAGCCTCAACATCTCTTCTTCTGAACTCCTCACAGATACACATCCACAAACATGTTGTGAAGATCAGACTTTACTAGATCAGTTCTTTAAATAAAGCAGGACACCCACTCACACCTGACTGCCAACTCCAATTATCTGCTAATCCTAAAGGTCTGATATTTGTGTCTCATCTGTTTGATCTGGTTCTTTATCTACTTTTAGGATTTGTATGACAATCTGAGGTTTTTTATGTAGAAACACAAAAAATACTAAAGGATTCACACACTGTATGTTGTGTTCAGGATGTTTATAGTACAGTGGTACCTCTACTTACAAGCATCCCCACTAATGAGTTTTCCAGGTAATGAGTCGAGATCTCGGAATATTTTTGTTCCAGGTAACGAATAAAATTCCAAGTAACGAGTAGCATAAATTAGTTCAAGTACGCCAACCGCTAGGGGCGCTGTGGTCGTAGCATCCCCTAGATGCTTGTGTAGAAGAAGAGGTCAGTCATTACCTTTGACCGCTGTCCAGTGAAAGTGAAAGTGCTAGTGAAAGCGACGCTAAGACAGGAAAAGGTAGTGAACAAGAAAGTTTGATACATTTTACTTTTACTTTTCATATGATAAGTGTAACCATGCCATACACGTACGCCCGTCCTCCTCTCCTCCTTAGCGGCCAGCCTACACGAGCACCGTCGTCGTCTCGTTTATTTTTTTAAAAACCCATATAAACACATTATTTAGCATATTAAAGTATACTGTATATTGGCCGGCTGACACGGATTAATCAGTTTTACATGTATTCTTATGGGGAAAATGCATTCAGCTAACGAGCAAACCAGCTAACGAGCTCAGCTCCTGCATGGATTAAACTCGTAAGTAGGGTTACCACTGTACCACTGTACCATCTCTACAAGAATACAAGACAATACAGCATAAAATGCCAAAGTGCACCACATCAGAAACCACCAGGTCTTCAGTCTCTCAGTTGGCTAGAAGTCCTCTAGACTTAAAATGACCGAGATTGAGGAACAGCTTAAAGGTTCTAGTTTTTAGGTTACCTTGACCTCCAGAGGGGTGACACAGCACAGCTTCTCTCTGTAGCGTTCAGGTAGAAAGAAGAGCAGTGTGCCCAGCACGGGGAAAACAGTACCCGGAGTCAGCTCCTTCTCCTTCCAGGGTCCTGACATCAAACCGAGAGAAAGTTCAGTAATACTAAGTGCAGTAATTACACAGAAAACATTCATTTGTGTTCACAATTTAATTCAAAAAGATCAAATGTCATTTTATATTCATCACACAAAGTGACGTATGTCAAGCCTTTCTGACTTTTAATGTTCATCAGTCTGATCTCAAAGTACTAGAATATTTAATTTGGAGTAAATTTCTATTTAAACAGTATCAACATTAAACAAAAAGGCTTGAAATGTCACTTTATTAGATTAAATTAGATTCAGTATTATTGTTATTGTGCAGTGCTACAGGTTCTGAGTCAATGACATGCAGTTAACATCTAACCAGAAGTGCAGAATAAAGTATTATTTAGATATGAAGTGCAGGAAAGTAACCGTGGGAAGTGATACTGAGGTGACAACCTGTTTATTTAAGACAGTATAAACATAATATACATATACAGAGTATGTAGTAATGATTATCTGCACTGAATGTAGAGTAAATGTAGTGAGATGGAGTGTGGAGGAGAAATGATGGTGGCCAAATTGAAGATTCAGGAAGTAGAAACAGGAACTGATAAGGCACAAGATAAGGAGGAGGGGCTTCAGGCACGGTCCTAGTAGTTTTATTTAATTTAACATGATGGTGAGCAGAGCTGTAGTCTTGCAGCATAAATATGCATAAATGTAAAGACTCATATCGAACCCTTAAAGCACTTAAGAGGATGTAAACTTCACATACCAGTGAGCAGACTGACCAGCAGCCCCACCACCACCACGGTAGCAGAGTTGTGAGCGCTGTACCACATGTATGATAAGGAATAGAGAGCCTGCACTCCACTGGGCCTGCAGACACATGTGCAATAAAACTGACCTGAGCTCAATGCAAACATAACAGTCATATGTGGAGGCACTTGCCACTAATGAGGGGTTTCATTCATTCAAACCTTACCAGGCTACCTGTTAGTTATCGTACTGCTTTTAAAGTTCTTTTATTGGTTTATAAAGCACTACTTGCACCAGACTACATATCAAATATGCTTTCATTTTATAAACCAGGGAGGTATCTCAGATCTTCCACTGTCTCTCTTTTAGTTGTTCCTCAAGCAAAACAAAAATGTTTGGTGATGCCGCTTTTAGCCACTATGATCAAAAATACTGGAACAGCCTCCCTGTAGAGCTGAGATCAGCTGAAAATATTAATATATTTAAATCCAAATTAAAAACTTTCTTATTTAGTCTGGCTTTTATGTAGTGTTTTATAAGCATTTCATGGTTTTAGTTTTAATACTTCTTTTTATTTCATTTTTTATATATCATTTATTAAATCATTCATTGTATTAATTTGTTTTATTTTCTTTATATATATATATATCAATTTTACTTAAATTTTACACTTACATTTTATAATTTTTTCATTTAACTTATTTTTATTTTTTATACAGTTCTTATTATTTATATAATTTGTTTTTATTTTCTTTTTATTTATTTATTTTCTATTTATAATCTTTTCTTGTCAATCACTTGTAAAGAACTTTGAATATCTGATTTGTATGAAACATGCTATATAAATGAAGTTTTGATTGATTGATTGATTGATTGATTGAATTGACATTAAGAGAATGGGACAGAGTAACCAATTAAACCACCTCAGCCGGCTGCACAATTCATAGAACAGTAAAACCTTTACAGTTAATAAAGCTGTATTTACATTCAAGGCTCTTCTTCACAGTAACTTAGAGTAAGTAGGTGATGTAGTGTTAGGACTGGTATAGTGTGGTGTAGTAGCCCGGGCAGGGTAATGAATCCCAGTCTCCTACAGATGGAGGTAGCACTGCTACACACTACACTCCACTATATTACACTACTCTATACTCTACACTGCCATCATCATTACTTGTAGCATGGTTATCATCACTATATCAGTACACCTGAACACTACAACAGTCTTAGAGGATGGTAAGATGACTGTCTATCAAAAACATTTGCTTCCTCCCAAAGTTTCTTTCTCCAGCTCGGAGACACTCTTGCCTTGGTCGCTGTTGGCTTTTGTGTTTATGTTATTCTTGAAACCCTGTAAAACTGCTTTGTGTCTATATCAGCTGTAAAAAAACTTAATAAATACATCTGACTTGACAATACCAACCAAATCTGGGTAATTTCATAATGCTGCCACTGACTGGTTGATATTTGGTATTAAACTGGTATTATATACTGGTTTTATACCAGCTCAAGTTTCATGGCACAGCATAATGTTGCACAATGACTTTGCACATTTTGCCTTCCACACACTTTATATACAATATTTAGTCTATACATTGCAAATGTTCACATCTTTGTTCTTATCTTTATTTTTATCTTATGATCACTTACTTCTCACTCACTCAAAGTATTTAAAGTATTTCACTGCTGGTTGTACGTGTATAACTCTGTATGTGACACACTTGGGGTTGCTGTACCTGGGTTTAGGTGTAATAGCAGTAATGAGTGTAGTGATGACAGCAGTTGTTGTATTGCTGGTGTCGGGGATGACAGTGATGTTAGTCACAGGTGGGCCGGTTGCTTGCATACGGGCAATAAAACTGCCAATGCCGACCCAGAAAGCCATGACCAGTCCCGCCACCAAGCCGGTCACAGCACCCTGCGGATACACACACAGTACAGTCTGTGAGTACTCAACACAAGTGTTACATAATGACCTGTGCTACATAACACTATAAGTGGCCCTTTGGGACAATGAGCAGCAATGCAGGAGCCCACTTACTATAGAGTTGGCCCAAGGGAAGAACATGCCCAGACAGAAGAGACCGAGAAGAGGGCCACCGACCATTCCAAAAATACTGAGTGCTGCCTGAGGACAGAGATGAGAGTTGATTATAGTTATATTTGGTCGCTGTACACTGAACTAAAGAAACAATAATAAAAGCTAAGTGACATTAGCTGCTGTGGTCTTTAGAGGCCAGACGTGATGCACAGAGCACACAGGGCAAGGGACAACCTGCTTGTTTTTGAATACACCTCCATGTGGCCATCTGCTGGACAAATGATATAACAGCACTTAACGAGATGTTAATGAAACACTTTTATTCTACTGCACTTTAGTAGAAGAGTGTGAAAAGGAGGTCATTTTAATGACTCGCAGTGATTCAACACAACGGTCCCTGGCTTGGGTTAGTGTGAAGACGTGATGTTGAATAAGCTGCTCAGTCTCAGCTCTGCATCTCTTGTAAAAGGTCGTATTAACTATGTTAAGAGTGGGTAATCACTGACAGCAAGACTGATGCCACTCAGGGTGTGGGCAGCTGGAACTTCTTTAAAAAACTATTTGTAATCATTTGTGCAACACGTAGGTTTTCACCACAGTACCTAATGATTAGGTCAGTGGTGCATCACTGCAGTCCAGTAGCTTTAACACTCACACCTGATAAAGCTGCTAATTCATTTCTGAATGTACCTGAGCAGGTAAATTAGCAAACTGTCTGTCACATATGTTATATTCATTACTCAAAAAGTATAGGGCACATATTAAAAAAAAAAAAAAAAAAAAAAATTAAGGTGGCAATAACTTCAGGCTCCTGCAGATGGCCCTACATGAGGATGTTCAGTTAGTTTTCACTATGCTAATATTTAAAATGTTATTCTACTCTATTGTAAGAAGGTTACACAGCCTTGTGGTTGCCAGGTTCCAGGTTTCCCACCACAAAGGGCTAAAAATGCAGTCATTGTGACGATGCAAAGGTCTAGGGGTTTTATTTTGAAATGATACAATAACAATATAAACACTGTAAACAAAATGTTTCACTAAAAGTATGAATTACAATAGAACATTAAAAACAAAGTCAGATTAACAGAAGATGTAAGAATAAGTGCTGGCAAGACGCTACCACTACGACCCGAGGATCGCGAGTTCGATTCCCGGTCATGCTGTGACACGCAACGAAGGAGGCTTGTGCTTGCTTGCACCTTCCTAGAGTCAGGGACATTGCAAAGTGATGGCGAGAGGCCTAACAGAGGGGATGGTTTAATTGGCTACCACTATATTGGGAAGGGGATAAAATTGGCAAAAACCTAGAAATAAATATATATATATATATATATATATATATATATATATATATATATATATATATATATATATATATATAAAAGAATAAGTGCTGGCATCCTGCAGTTCTTTAGGCATCTATAGCTTTGCTTTCATTTGTGACATCTTAGATTTTGAGTTTCAGCTTCTGAAGGGCAAGTTTCAGACAGACTTTGGGTGGATATTTATACGGAACCTGGCAACCCTGGCAGCACTTTCTAGTCAGCTAAGATTAGTGTACTAGAAGTTCTGGACTCTGTAGTGTTTGTGCTCTCGTTCTGGACCATCGGTCTCTATAAATGCATGTTCTGGTCTGGACCGAGACCGGCTGCTGTTTAAACAGTTATTTTCTTCTTTTAACCAATTAAAAGTCAACCAGTGATGTCTCAGAGACACTGCAGATGAGCAAACTCTACTAAATAATGAACTACATCTCATAGACATCTCTGAGACTTACTGGGACACATTCAGATATCTTAGAGACATATGTTTACAATCAACGTTGTGATCTGTTGTGAAAAGCCCGAGACACAGCTTAACTACATTACTTATATGTGTATCTATGGTACATCTGGCCCGGTGAGACCACAGCTGCTCTAATTACACTGACATTAATCCATACCTGCAGCACTGAGCCCATCAGAGAAGCGATGTAAGCCATAGCCAGACACACCAGGCCATAGCCCAGAGCTGAGACACACAGAGAAAACAGGCTTCAACACTCAAAACATCACAACCCAAAAATACTGATCGGTGATGAGGTTCTGAAGCACTCATGTGCTGCAGAAAACCAACATCTTTGTGTTTCCACTGTCAGAACCACAGGACACGACTCACCAAGGCCTTTGGACAGCAGAGTAGCCCGAGCCTCCGTCATCTCGGGAAAATGTGGCTTGATCAAGTCTTCCATCGTAACCGTGGCCAGGGAGTTGAAGGCTGAGGAGATCGTGCTTCAAATATAATGAAGAGAAAAAAGATTTAAATACAGAAGAGATGCTGAGAGCTGCTCCATTATTACATCTCCAAAAGTCAGAACATCCTGAAAAAGGCTAAACAGTCAGTTTAGATTCATTCCACATTACGTGACATATTACAGGCCTTTGTTTTAATGATCAGTGAGACTTATAAATCCAGAAACTCTAGTTATTCAAATATTTCTAGTAAATCACTACTGGGCAGCACGTGACTTGATGGTGGCACGTTGGTCTCTGTGGGGTCTGGGGTTTGAGATCTGGGTGGACTATGTCCTCCCTGTGCCTGTTTGAACTCTAAATTGCCCTGCTGTGTGAGTGTGCCTGGCAGTAGACTGGCACCCTGTCCTGGGTTTGACTAAAATAATGGAATGCCCTGCCCAGTGCCAGATGAAAGGGACAATGATAGAGGATAGATGACTATTCTAACCGTATCAACATTAAGACAAAGAAGCCTTGAGATGCAAGTTAATAAGTAAAGAATATAAAATACAGTTTAACTTTCTGAATTAAATTATGAACACAAATTAACTTTGTCACCATATTCTCATTTTTGGCATTTTGGTTTTGAGTCATATCAGAACATAAACCCCTGGTTTAGAATGAACTCTGGAACATCACAGATGTCATGTGACAGTGTTTACTGCATGTACTCTATATATAAGTGAGCACCAGTCAGCTGTATCAGAGTGTAAAACCATCATCATGGACAAAGGATGTGACTGATGTACATGATAATAGTGTAGGAGGTGAAACATGGTGGAGGTAGTATCTCAGTAACCACTAACTATGTGATGTTCTAGAGCTGCTGTAGTGAAGCTGTACTGAGAATAGACTTCTGGTACATTGAGCGTCTCCCAACATAACAGTTGTAGCCCATGGAAGCTCTACTACAGTTAACATAGGCACGAGTGTCTCCAGATACCTTCTACCATCCGAGCCAAAGGTGACTAATCACACTATTAGGTAGGTGGTCATAAAATTCTAATATGACTGTATTTTCTAATAATGTCTATTAAAAGTTACCTGAGCGCCCCACTGAACAGGCAGGCAACAAACAGGCCAGGCAAACCTGGAAGGCCTCCAAGCACATCCATCACAAAATACAACACCATCTACAGACAAGAACAAAGACATGAGGAGTTAGTCCAGAACCCGAATAACAGGTCTTTGATACAGAAAAGTCCAAAACGTCTGACATTACAACAGAGGACAGCCGAAGATAAGTGATTCAGACCTGATCGTTAGTCTTTACATAGCCTTTGTCCAGAGGACTGTCCTCTCCATAGCGGGCATACATGACCAAACCCATCAGACAGCCCATTGCCAGGACTATCTGCTGGCATGGAAACACCATGTAGCAGGACCTACCACAGAGACAATCAAACGATCAGGTGTCATGTTCAGCTTGTAATGATGAAGAAACTAGAAATAAGAACATTTTACCACAATACTAGTGCATCTCCATATAATATTATAATCTGATAAGATTTAAAAAAATGTTTTTTTTTGTACATTTTTGCCAATTTTCTCCCCTTCCCAATGTATTAGTAGCCAATTAACCCATCCCATCTGCTAGGGGTCTCTCCCTATCACTTTGCACTGTCCCTGACTCTAGGAGGGTGAAGACGTGCACACGCTTCCTGCTTTGCATGTGCTTCGGCCACCAGCTCTTTTCAAACTACCGCTGATATACCGTCACTGGGGAGCCAACACGCTCGGAAGAAAGCGCAGGATTCCCAGCTCCGAATGGACCAATCAGTAGATGCCTGAGCCAGCGGACATTGCAATGTGTGAGTGATAGGGAGAGTGAGAGCGCCATCTACCTGCCCAGAGAGAGCACTGCCAATTTTTGCACTTTTGATGGTAAACAGCATGACCGGGATTCAAACTCGCAATCCTCTGGTCATAGTGTCAGTGTCTTAGCCTGCTGAGCCACTCGGGGCCAAGCCTGTTGTTTTAATGCTGATAATGTTTAAATAGTCATTTAAATGCAAATGAAATATTCTAATTAATAACAATGAAATTAAATATATAATTTAATAAATTAATTCCTAAAAGTAAAAAATATGTATGTGACCCCGCCAGGGAAAACCAGGTCAAAGTCATTCGTTTTTTCAAAATTAGTTTTTTTCAAAACAACTTTTTTGTGAATTTAAGTTTAGTTTTTGATCAAAATATGTACTACAATAGATATCTTAGACTGTTATCTTTCATTTACAGCAATAACACCGAGTGGCTAAGTTTTGTCGCTAATGTGAGTGACATGATATTGACACGATACCTCAATAAGTTGCCCAGTGACTTTGACCTGGTTTTCCCTGGCGGGGTCACATATGTTAAATAGCATGTAAACAATTGAATAATTAAATTACGGCTGTTATTTGAGACGTCACATCATGAGTAACGTAAATCTCCAGCTCATATGGAGCTCCATCACTAAAGAGAATGCAGCTCCACTTCTCTGTAGCCCAGTGGGGGGGTCATACCTTCATGTGTGGCTGCTCTAGAGCATCAGTAGGTCTTCTATAAAGATTATATAAGATAGATAAGTACAACAGAGTCTCTGTGTCAATACTGGGTGCACCTTACAGTATTCCTCACTGTCTGAATACTTTTGGACACTTTGTATAACTGATATTGTGTAGTTTGCACTGCACTGATTATGTCTGCTGAACTAGGAAAGTCAGACGGAGGTTGGCCACTAAGTGACATTTCCACAGTGCCCACTTATTTAACATACATTTCATATTTAATCAGGTCCGAAACGCGACTGACATCACAAAGACGTCACGTTATGTTCAATTGACTTCGGCATAAACAGCTGGTGGTGATTACATGATGGCTTCTTTCTCAGTGCGGGAGCTGAGGTATCTCTGGACCTGAGCCTGGTTCACTCCATACAGAGCCAGCATAAGGAAGATTCCTCCCACGCCCAGGGTCCAGAACGTGTGCCTCTCCAGGGGGTCAGGATTCAGTCTACAAGGTCACAGAGAAAGACAGAAAACAGATCTCATCACTGGACAAGCTTCTGTGTTCCGTGAACACATTTAGTACACTGTTCTGACACCTTTCATATACAAACCCCTTTTCCAAAAACAAAAAAATGTAATAAAAACTGAAATGAAAAGTCTTATCTGAGTTTGGTGTGTTATATATGAACACTTTATAAGAAATGGTGCCTGTAACACTTATA
>BRDA01056882.1:0-19875 GCA_036984385.1 Crenuchus spilurus
GTGTCCATCCTTTGTCTTGAAGTGCCCAGTGCCTGACCACTTAGTCTCAGACAATCCACAAATGCTGATGTTCAGTCTTTCCAATTCACTACTAAATACTGATAACTGGCCAAGTGAGCTTAGACCCCTCACATTCCATTGTCCAATCTTGACACGGAGTCTGCTGTTCCTTGTTGTATTGCACAATACGACCTTTGATGAGCCAGTAGTACACGTCTCAATACCCACCCTGCTGTAGATAGTCATTTGTCTAAATTTACATCAGCCGAGCCTTTTAATGACTACAGCCTTTGCTGCTTGTACTGACAATTTCAGTGTGTGCTCATCAATGAGGCCATTTGCTCCCTAGCAGCAGTTGGCATCACTCGGTAGTAGGGCTGGGCAATAAACTGAAAATTTACCGATACCAAAATTTATGACAATAACCGACGTCATTTTGCCCATGTCGGTATTTTCGGTGTCTTAAAAAATGAAAAGAAAAGTCGCTTTGGGTTTTTTTTCGGCCATGTTCTTTTACGACACTGCTCTCCGTAGGGCAGCCTGCAGTCACATGACTACAGGCTGCCTTACCAGGGCGGGCCATACGGAGAATGGTCTGACTGCAGAGCCATGGATTTAAGTCAGCAGTTTCATGCCAGTGGCAGCACATGCATGGTAAACACATGTAAACTGCAAATGTTAAAGGAGATTTGAGACAGTTATGTGTGTTGCAATGCATATTTACATACAATAAGGAAGATCGTTGCCGACATATGAGCGATGTGACACGTTGCGACAAATATCATTGCCCGTTTTTGCTCCGTAGAGTAATATAAGCCAACACCAGCCAGTAAACTTAGGAGTCACCTCAAACTACATTTTAACCGAGCAGTCCAACATGAAGGTAAGTCAGTTAACACAATAGCAATCTTTTGACACAGTTATTGTGTCAAAGTGGGAGAACAACAGCGCTCGTGTAGGCAGGTGGCTAAGGAGGACAGGAGGAAGGGCGTACGTGTATGGCATGGCTACACTTATATGAAAAGTAAAAGTAAAATTTATCTAACTTTCTTGTTCACTACCTTTTGCTGTCTTTGCATCACTTTCACTGGACAGCGGTCAAAGGTAAATGTAACCACTGTACTGTTGTGTCAAAAGCCGGTTACTGTCATTACTAAGCCTTTCAGAGACCTAGAATTATTTTTATGGCTCCACACTTAATATAATGTATTTTCTCATGTTTCAGGATACACTAATTCACCGATGTGGCTTAGAGTGCAGGGCACAACTCCATTACCACTGCATATATTGTCGGTCAATGGTGCTGTGTAAAGAAGACTTTGAAAACCATCTGATTGTGTGCAAGACAAAACAATCAACCACAACACCTCTGTCAAAGCCATGTTCTACAAGTCCCAAGCTGTGCCCACCTAGTGCTGAGCCATGCACACCCAGTACCAGGCCGTGCCCACCCAGTGTAAAGCTGCATGAACAAGTGCAGATCTGTGCTCATCCAGTGTAAAGCCCAGTACCAAGCAGTTCCCACCCAGTGCAGAGATGTCCACTCTGCAGAAGACGACCTGGAAATTTATGCACTCAAAAGAAGATTTCGCGTGAGATCTGTTGTCCGGGGAAAATGTGCAAAGTTCTTATGAAAGATGCAACATCAGAAAGCATATTGACCATAAACATACAAACCAGGAGCTGTTTGATGTAAATTCTAAATACCACCTCAGGAGTGAGTGTATTGATGAGGTTAATGGTGTCTTTTCTGTCCAGGTCATTTTCTTCATTTATTTATGCTTTAAAGTTAATTAAAGTGGTAATAAAAAGGCAACTGTACCATCAATATAACTGCCTGTGAAGTATTTGTTGGCCTAACATTCTTTATTCTGGGGGGGTGTGTGTGTATTAGTATTATCATCCATTTATCGTTATTGAGGTGAACTACTCAATATATCGCAATACTAATTTTAAGCCATATCGTCCCAGCCCTACTGAGTAGACTCACTCAGTCTGCAAGAACTGATAACTGCTGACACTGTACTTAAAAAAAAAAAAAAAAAAAAAAAAAAAAAAAAAAAAAAGATAGAATTATTCTGGCATACAGAGTAAGGTTCTAAAACAGAACATGATAAGGCCCCCTTCACAGTAACACTGTACCCAAAATCTACTAAGTTTTAACCAGACTAACTCTAAGAGGTTAACCCCGTCAACCCATATTCATTTTACAGTCATTACTCAGCTAATAATATGAAACAGTACTTTCAATATGCTGACTTGAATATTTAA
Organism: Crenuchus spilurus; assembly: GCA_036984385.1. Taxonomy (NCBI): domain Eukaryota; kingdom Metazoa; phylum Chordata; class Actinopteri; order Characiformes; family Crenuchidae; genus Crenuchus; species Crenuchus spilurus. The sequence continues at coordinate 2,272 of BRDA01056882.1, forward strand.
GCTGAAAAGCAATGGCTTTTGCATTAAGTGTGATTTTAAGAGGATAAAAGTGAACCAATCACTGTGTACAGTTGACATGACATCAGAATACCAAGTGAAACCTCACAATCCATACTTTTACTATAAATTTCAAACTACTCAGTGTCTAATGTCTAGCAAATGTTCGATAGATCAGAAATGACCTATTTTCTGATCTGATTTTATCCAAAAAAATTAATTTTTAATAAAATTGTCATTGTAATCTCTAATCCATTCAGAACTCTTCGGTCATCAACAATACAGCTTTACAGTGAAATCAATTAACATTACTTTAAAATGTTTAATTATTTTTAAAATTGAAGTTACTTTGAATTTAAAATTACATTTAATTTATTTTAGAAGGTATAGAACTAACTGCAGAGAACTAAAACATTTCAGTGCTTTTGATTCTTGGCGCAACTCTTACTGTGTATTACCCAATATCCCAAGAACGCCACATCATAATACAAGTATTTTTGGCCACTGCAACTCAAATTCAGACCATCACCCTTCTCGCCTGGCCCTGGAAAACTGACACTGCTGCTATTTTAGGGTGACTAATGGTAGAGAGGGGTGTGTGCGCAGATGAAGCAGGGGTAGCTCAGAGCTTGGAATGACAATGGAAAGCCGCTGCCTGATCATACAAATGCTAATCAATACCAAACCAAATCTAATTAAGTCAAATCACTCAACCACATGAGCTCTGAAGGAGTCGCTCAGATCAAATTTCAACATGGCTCGCAGCGTAAACAATCAGCACATTATTACATGCATAACTCTACCCGTCAGTGACAGCGTTCCTGACTAAACCAGTTCTTCAACTCAGTTTAACCACGACAGCACTATAACTTATGCCAGGACCAGACTAGACACATTTAGCCCAACTGTCATATGGCAAATGTTCAACAACAGACCCAAGGAACAGGATGTAAGGTGTCCAAAAGCAAAAATCAACTCACCTGGGATAACCTAAAACAAAATATCCAACATATCAATGTTTCACATCCAATGTATTCTCAATACTGTCCAAACGGTGGAGAAGAGTGAGGTGCAGAACAATGAGGAACAATTTGTTCAGCTGTGGCAACAACATCAATACCTCTCTGATATTTCCTTGAGAGAATATCATGACAAAAAATGTTGGTAAGAAATAGTGGAGGCACTGAAACAACCCGTTGAGCTACGCAAGCTGTTATTCACCAGTAGCAGAACTGCCCCCCCCTTCTTATGGGATGTTGCAGCAGATAATTCCCAGATTTTATTTGTCTACAGGAAGCCGCCTCATTACATTTGCTTTGATCAGTCTTCCCGATGACCTATGAACTCATGCAAGAACATAAATGATTTGTCGGTATCAGATGCGTAGTGTAGCCAGTCATTCGATCAAGACACAACAAAGTTATCGCACTTAAGTTTGACATAGTGAACACAAATGAAATTGTAGGGAATTAGAGGTGTAATAAAATGCTTCACGGTTGAAGCATTGGAATTTAGATTAACTGACAGGAGACAATGTACACATTTTTATGGACACCTCTACCAAATGGTTGAGTTGGCATTGCATAGTAAAATAGAACACAAAGCACAAACTTTATCTACATCTCTCTCAGACATGCTATTACCTTTTGCGATGTTTTAAACAATCGGATATTTTATTTCTTGTGATATGGCTACAAATCACTGCTGATTTGCATTTTAACAAACTGTTGCATTTCTAGTGAAGTCTATTAAATGTTTCAGCCAAACATACCTCGACCAACTGATGGAGATGATGCTATGAAGTTTGAGTTAGCACCTACAAATAAGCCACAGTGACTAAAATGTGCTGACCAAAAAGTTGTGCAGAATGTTAAGAGTTAAGTTATAAAAATGTGGTTGCTTTTGATCAAACAAACATTTGAGAATGAGTGTTTTTATTTAATAGCAAGAGTATTGATTTGGTCTTGAGTATTGTGATGCTACACTAGGTATCGTACCAAAACCAAAATTTTGGTATTGCAACAACCCTACACTATTGCAATACTGTAATAAAGTACAGATTTTGATCACTGTTGCTGTCAAATCACTGTGAATGGATCAGGCAAAGCTCCACTGTGCCATATGTAAAGTAGAACCGAATTATGTTGCCCTACTATTGAAACTACATCCCACTGCTAAGCCCAACAGAAAAGTCTCCCAAGTTTGGGCCGTAATTGTTCCATTTAACTCAGAAACTCTTCACATCTTTAAAAAATATTAAAGGTGTTGGCACAGCAGAGCACTGAAACAACTTGGGCTGCTCTTTGAAGTCATAGAAATACATGCGATACTATTTGGAGTGGTTCAGTCTCACCCACATGCTAGTACAGAGAGACAGGGGGTAGATTTGTGAATCGGATGCCCTTGTGGACTTATTTGGCCATTGGCCGAGCTCCAGCACCCGTGATCCTCTCCCTGTGTTTCTGTGAGCACTTAATCTTCCCTGGCTGTAAGCTAATACCTCTCGTCATTCATTCGGCCGCCCCCGGAAACCATAGCTACAGTTATCGGGTTCCGGTGCCAAGAAACGCTGGCTCTCCAGGGAGCGTCCCATAACAAGACAGATCGGCTCAAGAAGATTCCACGAATTCACACCCAGTGCTGCCTTCCCAGCCTGATTAAAACTGCAGAGGGTCTTACACTTAAGTGACTATGCATCACAGCTCACCAAAAGACAGGAGTCTTGTGGAATGTATTCGAGGAACGCTAATCTAATGTTACTGAATTACTGGGCACCAAAAGAGATCAAACAAAATTGCTGTTCTCATGGCTTTTACAACCTTTCATGGAAAAAAGAATAGAAATGGTGTGTCAATATACTAGGGCATGTCCAAAAATGAGAATATGGTGAAAGTGAACTTGGTCATAAGTTAATGCACAATGATAAATAGTCCTTTTATATTAAACATTTTTATGTTGCTATTGTCAATATAAATTTACTCAAACTCTGAATTAAAAATTCTAATAATTCAAGTTGCTGGATTTCTGGTTTTCATGAGTTATAAGCTAGGGATGCATCGCAATTATAGTGGTAACCCTACTTACGAGCATCCCTACTAACGAGTTTTCCAGGTAACGAGTCGAGTTCTCGGAATATTTTTGTTCCAGGTAACGAGAAAAAATTCCAAGTAACGAGTAGCGTAAATTTGTTCAAGTATGCCAACCGCTAGGGGCGCTGTGGTCGTAGCATCCCCCAGATGCTAGCGTAGAAGAGGTCAGTCATTACCTTTGACTGCTGTCCAGTAAAAGTGCTAGTGAAAGCAACGCAAAGACAGCAAAAGGTAGTGAACAAGGAAGTTGGATAAATTTTACTTTTCATATGATAAATGTAACCATGCCATACACGTACGCCCCGTCCTCCTGAGCGGCCAGCCTACACGAGCACAGTCGTCTCGTTTATTTTTTAAAAAACCCATATAAACACATTATTTAACATATTAAAGTATACTGTATATTGGCCAGCTGACATGGATTAATCAGTTTTACATGTATTCTTATGGGAGTTTTACATGTATTCTTATGGGGAAAATGCATCCAGCTAACGAGCAAACCAGCTAATGAGCTCGGCTCCTGCACGGATTAAACTCGTAAGTAGGATTAGCACTGTACATTTTTTGGCTGAAGCCAAACAAAATGAAACTTCTGGTTGAACAGCGAACAGGTTTTTCATTTACATAAATTTTAAAATTAGTAAGTAAACTATTTCTCAAAAGTAAGTTTTGTAGTTAGTCAGGAATGAATGTCCATTTTAAAAAGTTGGTTTGACCATTAGCTTTAACAAGTTTAATTGATTATTCTTTTATATTTGTATACAAAACAAAAGACAATATATGAATATGTATGAAGATGTATATATGCTACATTAATATTTTATTCAACATGATAACAGAACATTTACTGAACTACTGGAGAGATAATGGAACATTTCATTTGCAAACACTTTAAGGTGGTCCTTAAGGCGACTAAAAGCTGTGCTAAATAAGGTTTGTGTAGAAGGTTCCACATTTAGCCATTGTGGCCAGAGTTAATGTCATGTACATGCATAATATATGGACAATGTCAAACCTGCATCTGTAATAGTCAGTGAATGAAGGTGTGTGCCAGTCAAGAAGAATGAAGGGTGTCTAGTGGTTTTAATGATGTAATAAATGCCAAACGTAATGTAATAAATGCTGGAACTAGTGCTCAAGCACAATCTCGCAACACACTACACGTAGGATCAATGAGCCAAAAGAATGACATTTTGTACTGCTGAATGGGGGGCAGAGGTCAAACTCAGGCTGGAGGTCACCGTCCACCAATCGGACCACAAGGAGATTAAGCGCCATGAAAGAAAAGTGTGACATTCACATGGTAGAACCGTATTTCCCAATTCTGCACCTGGAAGAGCCTTGCAATGCACATTCCAAGGTATTCCTTCTCAAAAACCAGATTTAAACTCAGTTACTTAACTGATGAGTTAAACCAGGAATATTTCAACTGAAGTGGAATCAAGGTCATGGGCTGATGGAACAGAGCAGCAAACATCACCAGAAGAAATGGAGGCCTTTCAGAAGCCAAATAAGTAGTGTAAAATCCCAATGATTCTTAAATTAAGACATTCATTACATATGAAATCATATGAAAGATGAAACTCTTCTTTTTACTCGAGTTCATTTGTCTATTTTGAGCTGCCAATTAAAAATTATATTTTAAATGAACCACCCAGCGATGGACTGGCGCCCTGCCTGGGCTTAGTTGAATAGTGTAATGCCCTGCGCCCAGTGAGGGGGTTGGGGACTAACCGCGACCCTGATAAGGATTAAGCGAGTGTGATAATGGATGGATGGATTTTAAATTAACAATGTGCCATATCTTCAGTTAGTGTAAGTGTTGAGTAAGCTTTGAATAAGTGTTGATTGCCTGTAGCAGCACTATACTGATGTCTGAAACAAATAAAACTAAGCACTGTTCTACTGAATTACTCGTTCACAAAACTGTCAACATTTTGCTGTCATTTCAAGCAGATTGTGTACAAAACTACAAAAATTTTGGGTATGGAAAAATAGAAGTGGAGAATACATTAGGTAATAAGTGAGCTGCTTTTGGATCGAGGTGATGCAGTAAAACTAACTCTAAAATCTTAGTTCTGACAAGTTGTCTTATACAATGACCAATGCTTGTAAACTGAAAATCATGGGTAGCACACCATGCCTGTATTAGCACAGTAACTGAGGAACACTAATCAAATGTTACTAAAGTACTCAAGGGCACCGTGATCAAAAGATGCTTATTTATAACCACAACTGCTATACAGCAACAAAACTGACATTTAATAGAAAAGACTGAGCAGAGCATATGCAGTGCAACTAATGACAAAGCCAGACTGTTGCATAGCACTGAAGTGCATGATTTTTGGTGCCTAAAAGTTAGAGAACTGGAATTGGGACTGACTGTGCCCTTGGAACAAATTACCTAACCCCTCCAACTGCTCCACGGGCATTGCAGCAGACGGTTGCCCACTGCTGTGCACATGCATGCTTGGCTTTATTTCACTCCACATGTTAAACACAGAAGCACTGTCCCAAAAAGAAGCACCTCTTCCTTTTCCAAATACCTCCCTGTATAGATTATATACCGTTATCTGGAGGTGAGCGCTTTCATTCATTTAGAAAGCTGTCTCCACTTCTGGACATTAGCCAGTCTGCTGCAGGTGCTGTAAATTCAGTCTGCATGACAGGGCTGCAGTCTGCGTTGCCAGGTTCACGGATTTTCAGTTGTGGTCAACGGGTACAGATTTTTGGGGGGCTAAATAAAGCTGAAATGCTTTAATACATCACAGCATAGCAATGGACTGAATTGTGTGTAATAAAAATATGGGCTAATAGGAATCTGATGTTTTAGGTAAATATTCAGTGAATAATTGCAATAGGATCTAAAAGAGCTAAGGGAAAAAAAGAGGGATGTGCTTTAAATGGAAAAATTACAATTTTGTAGGTATTCTGTCCTACATATAAAATTTATATTAATAATAATAATATAAATGACTAAAAATGCTTAAAAGAATAAAAATACAATAATTATAGAAAATGAAATTAATGTCAGAATACAAGATAAGTACTTTTAACATCCAATGTGATGCTATAGATTTTGGGCTGCAGTCATTCAGCGCACCTTTGCTAGTCTAAATATTTTTATTATGCACATGTGAATTTCTAATGAGCATTATGGGCTGTAAACACAGGCGCATGCGCAGACACAGGTTGGTCTGTATACTGTTGTATGTGAATGTACAGCAGGGCGCCACCACGTGCTCAATAAAGGCCCACGTTTTATGCGCCAGATAAAGAAAAAAAACGGCATTCTCTCACTTCTGCACACTCCTAACTACAGTCACTGATCTCAAACAACAAGACCAAAGCACAATTTCACAATCTGATTTGTGTTTTTCAGTAGACTGAAGGCTGCTCACGCGCCATACTGTGTTAGCCAGCAAGCTAACCACCTCATATACAAGCATATTACTTTATAACTTATCTGTTTTATTTAATCCACTCAACACTAGACTATCATCTTTGTGAGATCGATATAATCATATTAAACGTCTCATTCACAGCCTTAGCCCTCAAATTTGTCCATAAAACAAGACAAATGTTTGTGTGAGGCGTCTGCTGCACTATGGCTGTGTCCCAAAACGAAGACATACTGGCTACTGAGTATGTATTCTAAAGCAGGAAGTCGTGTCCAAATACAGTGTTTAATTAAAGCTTGTACTTTTCCGTTTTTTCGATATACACCAAGACTATTTTGGCAGCACAGTAAAGCATTTTACATGCGACTAAATTACAAGTGCCTCTTAACCAAGGCTGCCAAAAAGGCCCTTAAATTCGAATTTGAGACACAGCCCATGAAAGGTGGAAAAATTCGAACACGAAGGCGGCTCGTACTCATACAGACCTTGACAGAGGTTGCCAGATTTAGCTCGTTTGTCTATTCTGAAAAGGAGACTTTAATTTATGTAGATCTATTACATCACATATTTTAAAGAAGTAATTTTTGTGACTCACTAGAACAAATAAATGTCTTAGCAAATGAGAAAGACAAGGGGTTGAGCTGCTCAATCCGGCAACCCTGCAGGGTAGCCGCAATGTGTGCTGCTTATATTTGAAAACGCGAAACTATGTCAGAAAAGAGTACAGCGCTTTGGGAGTCATTATTCACCTCCCAAAACAGTTACATGTGTAATTAGCTGTGTGAAAACACACACAGGGTTTGAGGAGAGCTGCGTTTGCTTTACTGCAGCACAAATGAATGAGTGAAAGGAGGGGGAGGGATAACAGAAGCTAAGCAACACTCATTCATCATCAAAACTAGCTAAAATATAAGGAAGACCGAATACTATAGCACCGACATCCAACTGTAAACCTTTAAACAACCAGGAGCGCTTATTTACGTCGTGATCGAGATATATCTGGCCACCAAACCTCGGGATGGTGCGGAGGTCCCCGGTTCCTTTGGTCTCGTCCTGACGGGAGAACCACACCTCCAACAGCTTCTCGGTCCCCTCGAAGAAGTGTGCACCGTTGTCCTCCATCGTGAGACAAACAAGACACCAACAACAGAAAAAAAACAAAAAAACCAAATTAAAAGTAGCTCGGGTTTCAGCTTATTAAAGTCCTTTTTGCAGGGTAGATAACTTATTGATCTTGGTACAGTCCTTGAGCAGTCCGGGATGTTGATTTGTTGGGTTGCTTTTAATGATTTTGACCGTCTTCCCCTTTTACAGAGAACACCGTAAGCGAGTGCTAGCTAATATCGCCGGCCATACTGTGTAAGCGCGAACTGCTCGGTGAACGGCGCTTTTATAACCTACAGCCGCGTCATTCTAGCGCTAAACCAATCGGAACGTAGGACACGCCTCTGCATTTTTTTGATTGGCCCATACTGCTCTCGCTCTTCTGATTACCATTTACGAAAGAACGTACACACAAGGCCGACTGCATTACTGAAGCAATTTAACGAACCGATTCGTTTGAATAATCTGATTCAAGCAATTACAAAGATTTTTTTTCTGTTACTTTGTTCAGTTTATTAGAATAACTTAGCAAACATTACACAGTCAAGTAGAATTCATCTACCTATTTAGCAGGAAAGTTAACATTACACTGTGAGCCGGTTCAAACGACCGATTCGTTCACGATTCGAACGTGGCTGGTATATCCCACTGCAGAGGCGTTAAAGATAAACTGTGTCAATATTAGTAAAATGACAAACACTCATTTATTTTATCATGCTGATAAAGAAAGGGGAAAGTCGTAATCCAATTAAAATGTTTTTTTTTCGAAAACAGCGATATTTGTTTCTCCCCAATGTGTCTATAGAATCACTAATTTATATTTTATTAATGTAATGATAATGATCACGTTTTAGACGTTATTGGAGTAACGTTGCTGGTTGTGATTTTTACTGCATTAGATAATACACACTGAAATGTTTTCAAAACAGCTCATGTGAGCAACCCAAAAAAACATGTGCAATATTAATTTTCTCCCATTCTTGCAATATTTATATATTTTTGAGAGCGAACATGACTACGCAAGTGTGGTCAGCCCAGCGCGCTGTGCGGTTTGTAGTTTCTGAGCGTCGCTGCTGTGTTGCGTCCAACAGGCTTCTCTCATGAGGAAAACTACATTTCCCAGAAAGCCGTTCGCACCAATAAAAACCCCTCAACGAGCCAGTGAACATTAAGCGGAGCAGACCAAAATCCCAAACAAGGAAATGGTGGGGGAATAAAGCGATCAGATTATTTAATTAATGCACGTAATAATTAATATTTTATTTTATCGTAAATTAAGAAATATTTATGGGTCGCGATGGACTACGACTTCAAAACGAAGCTCGCCGCCGAGAGAGAGAGAGTGGAAGATCTGTTCGAATATGAAGGTTGCAAAGTGGGTCGCGGCACCTACGGGCATGTTTATAAAGCCAAGCGCAAAGACGGGTAAGGCAGCGAGCTAACATGGCCTTGTTTCTCTCATTCGGCCGCGCCGACCGCACTTTCTCCTTCAGTACGCGTACAGGATGTGCGTGCAGGCAAGAGGGGGGGTGTAAGAAACCGAGCTCGAGCCTGGCACTGGTTTTGTTTTTATACACACACACACGCACACACACACACGCAGGCACACACATACACGTTTGTTTTACTATAAGTAGTGAGGACCACCACTGAACCTAACCTTAACTTCAGTAATGTAATCCTAAACCTAAGCTTTGAGGATAGTAACCTAGTCCTGAACTTTTACCTCAGTAACCTAAACCTGAACCTAACCTTAACGTCAGTAACCCAGTCCTGAACTTAACCTTTATCTCAGTAACCTGTACCTAATCTTAACATCAGTAATCTAATTCTAAACCTAAGTTTAGCCCCAGTAACCTAGTCCTGAACTTAACCTTTACCTCAGTAACCTAAACCTTAACATCAATAACCTAGTCCTGAACTTAACCGTAGTAACCTGAACCTAACCTTAATGTCAGTAACCTAAACCTGAACCTAACCTTAACATCAGTAACCTAGTCCTGAACTTAACCTTTCTCTTAGCATCCTGAACCTAACCTTAATGTCAGTTACCTAATCCTGAACATAAGCTTAAATTCAATAACCTAGTCCTGAACTTAACTTTATCTCAGTAACCTAAATGTAATCTTAACATCAGTAATATAATCCTAAACCTAAGTTTAACCTCAGTAACCTAAACCTGAACCTAATCCTAACCTTAACATTAGTAAACTAAACCTCAACATAACCTAAACCTGTCACATAAATCAAATCTTAACCTCAGTAACCTAATCCTGAAACTAACCTTTACCTCAATAATCTAATCCTGAACCTAACTTTTACCTTTGTAACCTAATCCTGAACTTAACCTTGACATCAGTAATCTAAAACTGAACTTAAAATTGAGTGCAGTAATCTAATCCTAAACCTGAACATAACATTAACCTCAATTACATAAACCTGAACTTAAACATACTACCAGTAACCTAAACCTAACCTTAACATCAGTAAAGTAAACCTAAACATAACCTAAACTTAACTTCAGTAAAGTTATGATAAACCTAACCTTAACCTCAGTAATCTAAACCTGAACCTAATCCTAACCTTAACCTCAGTAACCTAAACCTTAAATTAACTTTAACCTCAGTCACCAAATCCAAATCTTAACCTCAGTAACCTAAACCTGAACTCAACATTAACCTCAATAACCTAATTGTAAACCTAACCTTAACCTGTGTAATTTAATCCTGAATCTAAACTTAACCTCAGCAACCTAATCCTAAACTTAGCCTTAACCTCAGTAACCTAATCCTGAACTTAACCATAACCTCTGTAACCTAATCCTGAACCTAACCATAACCTCATTAACCCACACCAGAACCTAACCTTAACCCTAGTAACCAAAACCTGAACCTAACCTTAACCTCTGTAACCTAATCCTAAACCTCAGTAACCTGAACCTAACCTTAACCTCAGTAACCTAATCCTAAACCTAAACGTAACCTTAGTAGCCTAAACCTAACAATAACATCTTTAGTCTTAATTCAGTTGTTTGTATAAATAAGTGATCACACTAGCCAGTTGTTGCAGAGTGTAAAAACATCATATATATATAAGGAAAGGCTGATGTATTCAATGAGATACATGTCTTTTGCCCCCTGGTGGATTGTCCCCAGATGTCTCAGTTTGACATGAGTTAAAATGAAAAGGAAACTCATTGTATAAGGACTTTAAAAGCACTAGATTCTGGATGTATCAAAAATGACAAAACAAAATTTGTATATACAATATGAGTTTTCTGGTAACCGTGTAGTGGTTCAGACTTTACAGGGATAATTGTAATGTTTATGGATTTGAAGGTAAAGTGATGATTTTAAGATGGAGTAAGTGAACCTGTGATGAAAAATACCTACCAGTATTGGTGGTGAAATGTCTCAGAACTGAGAGTATTCATTACTTCTTTGGCAGAGTATTGTAGTCATTATCTGCTGAAGTGCACCTGGGGTCAGAGCTGCGATAATCTGCTTTATATGCCATTGTTTACTGTGTTGATAATGTTCTGCTCTTCTAGTTTTGTGATGCTATTTTCCTGGCCTGCAACAGTGAAACCTGAAGCGGTAGATTTCAGCATTTTAGAACTTCAGTTGAGTCGTAAAGATTAAATAAGGGCCATAATTCCATTCATTTACAGAAGAGAAAAGGAAGCACTGGCCAACACATTTTGCTCCTTCACACCACCATCACCATCGTCTCTATATTACACTGTCACTCTCTGACTCACTACTCTTTCACTTCTTGCTTGCAGTATGTTTGTTTTATGAACAGGGCTGATTCACGACTGCTCTCTACTGCAAGAGTATCAGATTTCTTCAAGACCTATTACAGGGATTAAGTCTAGTCCAGGACTAGAGTTTGGGGAATCTCCATCCAAAATCCATTGATTTGGCTATAAATGTCTAGATCAGTATTTATATTACTGTCCAAAGGTTTGTAGAAAGGGCTGGGCACTGAAACATTATATACCATTAATGTGATAGTTGTAGTCACAGTAGTATACAGTATTTTTTGTCTTATTGCCCACCTCGATACGTAGACACCTGCTGATCCTTCTTTCTTCTGAAACCAAGGCCCAAATCAACGCTTGGCTTAAGCTCATGTGTGGCTACAACTTACACAAACAATGTTTGAACACTTAATATCAACAATGGTGCACTTTTAAGTTGTATGGGAGGTTTTAAACCAATTCTGGTCTTGGAGATCTACCACCCTGCAGAGTTCAGCTCCAGCCTTAATCTAACACATTTGATCCAGGTAATGAAAGACCTTCAGTGTCATTTGATTTACAGAGTCAGGTGTGGTAGATCTATATGACATGACATACAAATTCCTCAAATCCCAGTCTGCTAATTGCTGCTAACATTTTGGTGTCAGGTATTATAGGACACCTTCAGAGGTCTTGTAGAGTCCATAACTCAGTAGGTCGGCACAGGGATGAACATACTAGCACATTGCTCAGCTTGTTTTGGCTCATTAGTGTATGCAGCCCTCACTGATCTCATTGCTTTAGAAAATGAGCCGATTTCATCATTTATTCAGTTCACAGCTCAACTGAACAAACGTGCAACTATAATAATGTGTATTACATATTCCCCTATTGCCATCATAAGCTCAGTACAACAAGAAACCTTTCCTGTGTTTACACTGAATGCCTGTTGAGCCTAAGGCTAATAGACCAGGGCCGGAGGTCCCAGAAGCATGATTGAGACAACTCTGTGCTGTGGAATATATTCTGTGCACAGTCACCGTCAGGTTTTGGAAATGTCCACACACTTCATGGATCATTTCAGGATACTTTTGCATGCAATTGCTTAAACCTGATCTGTAGTTCTACTATTACAGACTGTAGTCCATCTGTTTCTCTGCATAGCCTCCTTTCATCCTGTTCTATAAATGTCAGGACCTCCACAGAGCAGGTATAGTTTTGGTGGATCATTCTCAGGACTGTGACACTGATGTGGTGGTGGTGTCTTACTGTGTTGTTGCTGGAGATTTCATACACTATGTTAGCGCACTGCCCACATATATCTTGTTGGTCCTCTTTGTAGATGTAAAGTCAGAGACAGCAGTTCATCTGTTGCTGCACAGTTTGTGTTCATCATCCTCTAGTCTTTCATCAGTGCTAAAGGCTGATTTATGCTTCTGCATCAAATCAGTGTAAAATCTATGACATAGTCTATGCAAATGTCCACGCAACTGTGATTGTTTACTTGAGCCCTGGTGTTAGCTCTGCAATTGCACCTCCAGAACACTAGATGGTGATGGAATTTCTACGCCAGTGTTGACTCCAAACCCAGTTTGAGAACAATCTTTCGCCAACTGACAGACTTTTCTAGTGTTACATCTGATCTCACATTAGAAGTCTGGTGCTACTGCCAATTATAACAATAGCCTACCTACCTAGGCCACAGAGTCAACTCAGAAACATAAATCGTCCACCACCACGTCAGTGTCACTGTAGTGCTGAGAATAATCCACCACCCAAATAATGTGTGGGTCCTTATCATTGAAGAACAATGGGAACAAAATATACAGAGAAGCAGATAGACAACAGTTTGTAACTAAAATACTACAGTGTGCACTTAGTGGTAGGTCAGTGGAGCTAAAATGAATAATGAGTGTACAAGGTGGTGGTTTTAATGGCTGGTCCATGTAATTTCTATCCGTTGCACCTCCTGGCCCCTTATTCTTAGCTTAAATGGAAAAAAGGGACCTTTTGTGGTCTTTGAAAAAAAAGACGTAGTGAAGCAGGGGGGCATGCCATGCAGGCCCTCTTGACCTCACATATTGTTCCTGTTTTTGTCTGTGCGCTAACACTTGTGAGTTTGTTTGAATAGTCGTGTACGTGCTGATAATGGCCTCGTCCCCTGGAGAGAGCCAGTTAAGGATGTCTGCCGTTGTTTTTTTGGGCTCGCTATCAAAAGTGGTCTGATAAAGCTCAGAGCTGGTATCATGGCTCACAATGCTCGAGTCAAACATCCACTGACAAACTTGAGTGTCTGTTATTGACTAAGTTTCACTCTTTTTTATCCCAGTCAGTGTTGCAGTTTCTTGATCAGTATTATTCGCATGCTTCTTGCGATAGCATCCACCAAAACACGTAGCTTTAATGTTTTGATACAAAAGAGCATGTTTTTTGTGCAATATCACGTAACATTGCCACAAAATTGCCCAAAATGGCACACTTGGACAGGACGTAATATAGTGTAAAGCAGCAGACTCCATCAGTAAGTGTGTATCACACCACCACTATAAAAGTCCCATAGTTCATTCAAAACCCCATTCACAGACATTATTTTATGACATTAATCCTAATAATCTTGGTGTTATGGAGAAACTGAGATAAAGTTCTTTACTGTTGCTACAACTGTTAGCTTTGTGGGCTAACTAGCTAGCTAGCTAATATGAATAGCTAGGCTTGCATTCATTGCTAAACCTTAAAAAATTACAAATTAGATTGATAACACTTCAAAAAACAGATAAAATGGGCTTGATGTTCTTCACAAAGATGCTCATAATGTTGCTTGGTGTTGTACATAATCATAATATTTTTTTTCTGGTTGTAGCCAATTCCCCACTTTCAGCATTTCTTTTCCCTCAGCCTTGAACAGCTCCTGTTGAATCATAGGGTAGCACAGTGTGCTGTAATAGCATACTTCAAAATGTCTCAGTAGATAATCTTGGCAATTTTTACATAATGCTTAAAGAATATTGGGTTTTCAGACACACTAGCCACACTCGCATACTGCTTTTGCCTAATAGGGCGTAGGCAATTTCGGATACAGCTGTTGTCTATTGTCTTGCAACATTATTGCAACATTGTCATAGTAATATTGCTGTTTAGTATGAAGTTTGTCTACTGTCTTGTTTACCTGATCGGATAAAAATGTTTTAAGTTTTGTGCTATATTTAAGGCCTTAGCAAGTTCACAGCTGTAAAATTGCATCACAGATTGTGAAAATGAGCCTTGAAATGCTGTAAAAGTTTTAAACACTTTTAAGTGCAGGTTCAGGTAATAAATAGCATGTAGACATTATTTGTCAGTTTGGATTCACATAGCGATGTGAGGTGAAATATTTGATGAGGGGAGCACCCAAGATTGATGAAGCTGTCGCCACAACTGAACTAATACAGTGTTTTCCCTGCTTGAGTGACCTGTAATTCGCTGAAACATGATGCTATATTGTAGCTAGTAGGCTGCCCGTGAGATATCTTCACCCACTTCTAATGACCCATGTGACTCTAGGCTGTGGATTAGGGTAATTTCCCCTCAAACTGTATGTATGTGTGGTCCGATTTCTGTAAAATGCATTGGTGAAAGGCCATTAGATGAATAAAACCTTAAGAAAGATGTTTGCTTCAGGGTTTGTGAATCTGGTAGGGCCCTAACTATAATATAGCCCAGTTTACTCCCAGATTACGTTATTCACTCAGAAATATGTTAAAGTACTGAAAAAAGTTTTTACATTTACTTTAAGATTACAGTGAAGCAATGAAAGTAAGATTGTCCTGATGCCATAATTTTTACTTTTATATTGATACCAAGTGTAGTATATTCTATAAATGAAAAACAATTATGACTGTAATGTCAAAAGCTTATTTGACAAAACTCAGACACATTTACATTAAAAAAATGTACTATTATATACACATAACAATGTAATCTCTGTAACCATACAGAACTTTTCAGTTGTCAACTAAATACAATTATCCTACATTATGTGTAGAGTAGTATTACACTTCTTATTTTAATATTTATACTTATTTTAATATTTTAAATATTATCCAGTTTCTCATAACAAAAATAAACAACAAAAAACACTATTTATGGCATATAATTCCTTCGTATTTTGTAAATTTTTACCTGATTGTTGACATTTTTGTTACTTATAGAATTTTTTTAAAGTATTCTAGCTGAAGTGAATGTTTTCAGAGGTGTGGAAGATTTTCAGCTTTAACAATATCTTTATCAGTGTGTACACTTACTTGTGTCCAGGCCAGTTAGAAAGTGTTGAAAGTTTGAGCATAGAATTCATCTACAAATTTGCATTTCCATACTTTTGATTCTTTATGCAAATCTAAATGAAATGTCATAAGTTGAGCTAAATGAAAGTGGAACACTTTTGGATGTACTGTATGTGTCAGGTGGTGTCAACACTAAAAGCTATTATACCAGGCTAGAGAAAACAATTGCTGAATGGCAACCATGTGCCCTTCAAAAAACAATGTAGCATGAAATATACTCGTCTTCCTGATGTCCTGTGTTTGCTGACCTCACCCTACTGAATATTTGTACAAAAGCATTGCCCTTATGCTGCTTGTTGTATTACTTCACTTCAGATATTTGGCTTCATTTGAAGAATACATTTCCCTTAATACTTTAAACATTATTCTCTGCGGCTTGTTAAGTATAATGGATGGTTTTTGCTATCTGCTGAATCAACATCAGCTCTGCTGTGCTGCAGTAATGTCTCTCCTTCCGTGTTTTAGCTCCTGGTGTCATATTTGCCTGACTCACTCAAGTTCACATTCAAAACCTTGTCTTCCCCCGAGGCTCAACATTCGCACACATACACACAACCTAAGCTAGTTGAATTTACTCTCCGCCATTAGTATTGTCCTCCATAGTCCTTAATGCTGACCTAATATTCTTGTCATGCAAATAACCTTAACTGTAACAATGTCACAGTACACATTTTAATAGGCTGATATCCTACTTTTTGTCATTACACTTGTTTTTTACATTCATTTTCCATCCATTTTATTAAGGTTGTGGGGAAAATAAGCATTTGATAGACTGCAGATTTTGCAAGTTTCACCAAAGAATGAAGAGATCTGTAATTTTTATCATAGGTACACTTCAACTGTGAGAGACAGAATAAAGAAAAATCCAGAAAATCATACTGTATGATTTTTAAATAATTATTTCACACTTTATTGCGTTAAATTAGTATTTGATACAATAAAAAACAGAACTTAATATTTGGTACAGAAACCTTTGTTTGTAGTTACAGAGGTCATGTTTCCTGTAGTTCTTGACCAAGTTTGGACTGCAGCAGGGATTTTGGCCACTCCTCCATCCATCTTCCCCACATCTTTCAGGTTTTGAGGCTGTCACTGGGCAACACTGAGTTTCAGCTCCCGCCAAAGATTTTATATTGGGTTCAGATCTGGAGACTGGCTAGGCCACTCCAGTACCTTGAAATGCTTCTTACAGAGCCACTCCTTAATTGCTGTGGCTGCGTGTTTCAGGTCATTGTCATGCTGGAAGACCCAGCCATGACCCATCTTCAATGCTTTTTCCAAGGGAAGGAGGTTGTTGGACAAAATCTCATGATATATGACCCCATGCATCCTCCCTTCAATATGGTGCACTCGTCCTGTCTCTTTTGCAGAAAAGCATCCCCAATGTATGATGTTTCCACCCCATGCGTCATGGTTGGAATGGCGTTCTTGGGGAAGTACTCCCCAAATATGGAAAGTGTAGTAGATATCAAAAAGCATCATCTGACCACATGACCAGGCACGTGCAGAGGGGGGGGGGCGGAGGGTGCTGGAGCACCTGCCCCTTTCGCAGTTTCTGCCCAAAGTGCCCCTTTGTGAAAATGTTTTTTTTTTTTTTGGTGTGTGTGTTGTTGTAAGAGTATGTGTGAATGTCTGTCTGTGTGGCCCAAAATAATAAAAAATAAATAATAACAAAAAAATAATAATTTAGATCTACCCTCGGTCGGTCACATGATTCACATAGACGTGCCCTTACTGCCCTAACGTCACATGATCACTCGACCTGCCGTTCAGCTAGGCCTGCTAGATACAGAGAAAGAACAACTGTATTCGCCCTATTCACAAATCCCAGAATGCACCGCGCAACCGGCAACATCTGGTTTACTATTTTCTCTTGTTTGTCTATGCCAGCTACGCTACATAAACTGTTTACAACTTTATTTGGTAAGTAAATACTTACGTGATATCTACTA